>CM071942.1:19985000-20015000 GCA_036784905.1 Acrossocheilus fasciatus
ACTGTAAGTGCATACTGTAAAACTAAACTGTCACATTCAAATACCTGCAAAAAATGACACATTTCCTCCATACCAGAGATTGTGATTGGCTAATGTGGTTCATTTTTTTGTCCATCAGGAACTCTCCCTCATCCTGTGAAGAGCTTAGTAAACTGTCCTATTCCTCTCAGCATGTAAAGAAGATTCTAGATCCTGTGTAAATACATGTATTCACTTCACTCAAGGTCCATCCATGCACATTCATTAGACTCTATCTCCACCCCATGAAGCGCTCTGAGCTTGTAAAAATACTCTATTTGTAGGTGTTCTCAGTGGGATGATAGGTAAGCGAGCGCGTCTGTGGCCATCTGAAGAGTTTGGAATTGATTCATTTGGATTTGACTGTGGAACTGATTGGTTTATAGGTTTGGAGGACTGGGTTTGGATTGGCGCTTATGGTCAGAACCATAAACCGTTACTGGGGCATGTATGACAAGGATTTCCATTAGGATTACGTGTTTGTGGGGCCTTCATCGCCTATGCAGACATCAAGGCAGACATCCGGGCGATCTGGTTAAAGGATGAAATACATCTATTCCCCTTTTTTTCGAAATGAGTTACAGTAAACTCCCATCATGCACTGCTTCTATGTGAGTATGCTGTGTACACAAATCATTTTAATGTGATGTTTATGTAGAATTTTAAAAAGTATGACTCCTAGAGCTTTCTCTTCAACTATTTGGCCTGTATTATCGTAGTCACATAATAGCAGAAAGGTCAAGTATCGATGGCGTTTCACAGAATGACACTGTAAACATTCCCATCCAGCTGTCTCCGGTTTGGCATGAGTCTGCCCTCAGTTCAAGAAGATGGCTGACGCGGTCATTCAAGCTAAACAGCCCTTGATCACACTATCAGGAAGCTTGTTATGAAACCAGCAATGACCATTATATTTGGTATCAATCTGAATTTCTCTCAGCTCAGAGAGGAGAGTACGTGGGCCGGGGTCAGCCAAGGGACAAGAGGAGAGAGAACGAGAGAGAGAGAGAGAGGGGAGGCCAGAGCAGGAGATTAGGAGGAAAATAAATGTAACATGGACAAGAGCTGTATTAATAGGATTATGGGCTCATGGATTTCAATACATCATCTGCACAAATAGGGGAGAGACCAAATTTGAGAAGGCAAAAGTGGGAAAGGGGGAGAAAATCATGTTAATGGTTATTTGTCAGGACTGTGGGACATTTCGGTGGAATGTGATTGCTGTGAATAACAAGGCTGAATGTTCAGGGATGGGATGGGAGGGGGGCTAAAATAGTCACACAAAAGTAATAGTTATGAAGTAAATGTGATACTCATCTGTAAGATATGATGTGAACTTATTTTGTTCTTTCAAATGCCACAGCAACTATATTACTAAGAGTGTTGTTCCATAATTACTAAAGATATTATGGATCAGGAAATGGAAAATTTTAGTGCTTCGACTACTTTTTCGTTGGTGGAGGAAAATAAAAATTAATTACTTGGCCAAATTTTGGTTGGTGTAATTTATAGACCTGTTGAGTGTGAGTGCTGCAGGCAAAGAGCCTACACCTAAGATAATCATTTATATATTTTTTGTAATTAATTATTAAATTTACTTAAGTAAATCCTACATTTTTTTTTAGTCTTAAAGGGGTCATCAAATGCCCATTTGATATAAGTTGATATGATTCTTTAGGGTCTTAATGAAAAGTCTATAACATACTTTGGTTAAAATTTCTCAATGGGAGTGTAAAAAACACCTTTTTTACCATGTAAAAATCAGCTCTGTTTTTAGCAAGTCATTCTAGTCCATGTTGCTTTAAATGCTAGTAATGACCTCTGCTGACCCCGCCCCTCTCTTCCATGGAGTGATGAGCAGTACTGTTCACTTTACTGTTTATGCAAAACTGGCTAACTACCAGGTTATTAGGAAAGGCGATTTGCAAAGATTCATAAAAAACCCTTATACTCACTTCTTCTGTAGATGAAGCTGGATCACGAATGATTTGCGCAAACATAGACACATTTACGCAGATCGGGATCGGCGCAATCCCTTCGAAATGAAAGTAAAGTTAATCCTCTGCGTCTTCAGCAGCTCAGATGTCGGGAGTAAATGACGACTGCTATGTTCATTATTACATCCAACAACAAAACACCTCAATCGCTTAATCGGAGACATTCTTGTCTTCCCCTGCACCGGAGACGACTCGATGGCGGACGGATGCCAGCTCACTCAGGGCGGGTCTAATGTAAGACGGCCCTGTCAATCAACTATCCTGGGAGGGGCCTGTGCAGAACTACATCATTCTGATAGGAATCTCTAAACAACCAGATTTGAGAAAGGGGATTTTAAAATAGGGATTTAAAAAAAAAAACAATGGGTGGATTTTTATCATTATAGGATGGATGTGTACACACACTTCCAACACACATTTATGTTCAAACAACTTGTAAAGTGAATTTTGCATCCAATGACCCCTTTAAATTATGTTAATATGCATATTATTTGTCTTGTTGAAATATTATGTTAACATTGGAAATAAAAAGTATTTTAATGTTTACAGATTGGCCCCATTCATATGCTGTAAATGTCTGACTGTATCCTATACATTTTTAAGGAAAAGAAGGGACAAGTGAAATTTTGTCTTTTAACATTTTGCCATTGGCACCATTTCTTATCTGCTCGTCTCACATTGTGCATAGCTCTTACCCATGGTAAAAGCACTGTGACGCACAGCCTCTTGTGGCCTATTGCTTTACTGCTTTATGCAGTATGACAGAACAGTTTGCATGTCAGTCATTTTAATATGGCAGCATGATAATGGCAGCTTCTACTGCAAAACTATTATTTAACATTGCTCGTGTTAATAGGCTGCAATTGATATGAGTAATAATCACAATATCACCCTTAGCAACGACACTTGTAAACACTGAATTATGCAGTCTCTTTAAACAGCACAAGTGATGTTCATGTTCACCCCATTTATTGTCTGCATAAAGGGAATCGTTTTTTTTTTTTTTTTAGCCGTTTTATTGCATATTCAACACATTGCCTTATAAACAATGCTTTTTGCCGCTGCCAGTGAAAAGCAGTCATCCTGAGAGAGAGACCATAAAGGCGCTGCCACCCTTATTAGATGGAGCCGCCTTTTGGGTTGTCAAGAAACACAGCAGTTAACCTCCTTAGCATGCATTAGCCGGACCTGTGTAAATCTTATTTCTATTACTCCGAGCATGCTTTATGATAGCAATATTGCCTTCAAAAGATGGAGATAGCTGTTTCATGTGGAGCTGTTTTTGCTTCATTAAGCATACATGGTTTTGCGGTTCAGGGGACAAGAGCCATTATGACATGACAGAGTGTATCCACAACATAATCAAAAGCTCACTTCTGCACTGTTTCAATTACTTCCCACTTTATTTTGCAAGGTAAATCCTTCTCTTTCTGGTGCTATGTGCTCTTTTATGCTTTAGGCCAGGTGCCTTTTGCTGCACTTTGCTGAGCGCATGGCGTGCCATAAATTACTTGGATGTAAGGGGTGGTATTGTAAACTCATCCCTTTTGTTGAGTCTGCCACAGAGGTGCTGAAAAACACACAGACATTTAAATCAATCTGTTGTAACGTGACTTTATTTTGTGGGAGAATGCCTCTGTAAGGAAGAAGGGAGGAGCACAAGCTGTTAGCGCTGATCTGCTTGATTGTCTTTATTTCACTGGCCTCCTGGTGGCTTCAAACAGCTGCCTTTCAAGAAATCTGAACTATTTTGACGATTGTTACTGTTTAAATGACACCTAATGAACGTTTCACTTGTCTGTTAGCTTCAACTGTATCTATTACAGTAGCTTTAAAGCTAATACATATGCTAGTGTACTCAAATGTTGACTGAATAAACCTTTCATAATGTGCGGTCTCTGTAAATGAGATGGATGTGATGTAAATAAAGCCCTTTGACATTTTGTATCTCAATGTCCTGCCCAAACGTCCTGTTTCAATAGAAAATATGTCAAAACAGAAATGAAGACAGTGCTCACCAAACAACTTGAGGTTAAGGAATACTTGAACTAAAAATGAAAATTAGAGAAGAAATTATTAGAAGAGATTATTGTATTAGGAGAGATATTTTGAGGAACTGTTTTTATACTGTTTATTCCATACACTTAAAGCAGCGATATGCAGCAAGTCCATAGATTTAAATCTAAATAAATAAATCTTGAAGCCCCTTGGAAGTTTGCTGATGTCTCCCTATAATGGGCCCTGGTCCTCTGGCTGAGAACCACTGAATTAAAGTCAGTGGGGTCCAAAACAACTTTGGACATCATTGACTTTCATTATATAGAGACATCAAAAACATAGTTTGTGTTTCATAGTTTTATCCTGATATTGCCCAGTTTTGGAATGACGGATATTCAATGACAAAATTCAAATTTTGGGTTGAATTACCCATTTAAGCAATTACTAGAGAATCAGTCACAGTTTGCACTATGCCATTTACAGCCATCCCTTAGATAGCCAAAGCTTGATATTCTACTGCAGCCCACTAAAAACTTGAAATGGACATTATATAGAAGAAATTCTATTCATTCTTCACTCTCGTGCCTCCCTTGCTTCCCTAAAGCATATGGTTCATGCGTGAGCTTTGTGATTTGGAGACAATCCAAACAGACTGTACTGTTAGGTGTCATTTTCAATGTCTGCGGTGAGACAGATGTGTGGCTAAATCTCTAATAACAGAAGAAATCAATGCAGACTGAAAGACATGTAGGGCTGTATCTGACATAAGTGCTTGCAGGAAGTGATTTTTTTTCACACCAAGATAGTACAGAGAACCTCAACACGGCTCATGTTCACTGAAGTCTGGCTGTGCCTCAGCGTTATGAGGCATAACCGTCTACTGCACTTTTGATGAATTTTGACACTAACGCAGCCACAGAGTGAAACACAGTAGATTTCTATAGCACGTATGTGTGTGGTTATCATTACAAGTGACTTTTGAGAGAAAACAAAGAGACTTGACTGGTTTCGCTAATGTTTACCTAGCAATAAAATCATAAGTGAGGTTAGCAAAATTGTGTAGTCAAGATTTTGTGTCACAATCACGCTCAGGTATTTATTCCACAACCTGTAGGCACATGATAAACAGACTATATTTTATTGTCATTGTATTCACAATAGGAAAATGGCGCTATTAGTCCCTTTGTTTCTTAACCTCTGAAAAAGCTTGCTTGTTAGCCTGCACTGTTTGTTTTCTTTCATCTGTCTCTTTCGCTCTCTTTTTTTATTCTTGTGTTAAGCCCAGCTTAGAAGTTGTGTGATGAATGAGTGGAAGTTGAATCATTATTAAAGGTGGGAGATGATTAATAACGACCATGTGTGTTTTCCTCTGTAGTGTAAATAAAATATATCATTCACGGAATACATGGGACGGCTAGGAGAATGATTTATGGTGTGTTAAAATGCACAGAGAGCCAAAGGCTGAAGCCCTTTTCACACAGCACTCTACCCACGGCCTAAGAGTGGCTTAGGCTTCCTTTCTCTCTCTGTGTATGTCTTTCTCCACCCTTATGTGTCTGTCTCATTTTTGTGCCAAAGACAAATGAGCTTTCCTTGAAAAGCCACTTTACACTGTAAATCAAAACATTACTTCACTAACATTGGTATCCAAATGATAATTAGGAAACGACAAAAGCAATATAATGTCACGATTCAGCAAAGGTAATACAGTAGCTCAGTCCAATGGTGGAAGAGTGCCACCCCACAGAATCCTTTTTTTTTTTTGTATCCTTTTTTTAATACCTCTGAAATGATATGTGCATATTATATATGAAAATTATAAATGGTCAAATCAAACATTATTGTTCCAAATGGCTCCAATTCAGAAGTTACCAGCAACCCTGAAAACATTCCGGCTATGTTTAATTAGAGGTGGTCTTTCAGGGGCAGGATTGGAAACCCTTGTAATATGTTTTTCAGTTAGCTAAACTAGCCATTTAGCCAGTTAGCTTCCCTTTTAAAATAGAAGTGTGTTTAACTGTTGAATTTGCACTTTCGGAGAGGCTACCAATATAAGCTAGCTTTGACAGCACAAGATCCCACCCTTCCTGCAGATCACTCTCCAAAGCCACGCCTCCTCCAAAACACATTAGCAGCAGACGATGGGGCTAACCAGCAACACGATGAGAGACAGCATTGATGGAGGGTTGAACGCAATGCTATCAGATTAGCTCATGTCTTCTTCACCGGTGAGAAAACATTACAGTACAAAGTAAATAATATTACAATAATAACACCTTCCATTCATTCTCAGTCTGCAATAGCATAATGGAACGCACTGATGACGTATCTTGTCTGTGCAAACAGGGTGCGTGGAGGTATGCAAATACATATGCTGACAGGCAGGTAGGACAGCCTATCACAGCCCTCGGGCCGAGGGATATGATTGGATGAACATTTTGTGGTCCTATGCCTTCCACAGATGATGTAAATACATATAAATACATTTAGACCACTTATCATAGTGATTGCTATCTGGAGACTTTCAACCAGCATAACAGAAATTGTTTTTGAATCAGATTACCTACCCTGCTTTTAATGAATTAAAAGGCAACTTAAGTGTACCAAGGTATGAGTGTACTCTCTTCATTTCTTAACACACTTAAGTAGACTACTTTTTTAAAAACATGCAATTTTTAATAGTAAATTGATTAAGTTTGAATAATCATGTCATGCTTTAAAGAATTATATGCGCTGACTAACACACTGAAGCACATGTAAAATACTTGATTTTAATTTTAACTAATGTGTTATTTTTACTAATTTGCAACTTTATTACCAATATGCAGTTTGAAATATATTTAAATATATGACACAATTTACAATAGAAATGGCATTAAAATATGTTTTAGTTTATTATAAATGTTTGCCAGTACATTCAGCAGCACACTCTGGCATTTTTTTAAAGACCATACACTGTAAAACCCAGTGAGTAGAGATAACTCATTTCAATTGAGGAAACTGATTGCCTCAATTCCTTCAAGTTTAGAAACCAGCAGTTATGAGTACTGTACACTTCTTTCATTTGAGTTACCTAAAATAATATTTCCTTTAATACACACTTGAACTTAACTGTAATGATTAAAACTACTAGCTAGCTAACAGCAACTAGCTACTTAGCAGGTTAAAGCATAAATGTACTAATAAAATCAGAAGCTATCGCTGCATCAGCAAGTGCCAATTCTACTTAAAAAGTAGTTTTGAGATAATCTTAACATGTTTTGCTATGTTTTTACTCTTTAGCACAATGGTAACCACCAAAAACTCAGACATAACAGAAATCCGTTTAAATAACACAAAATAGTTGTACAGTGTAATTGTCTATAACGTAAACATTACAAACAGCATCCAAGGTTTTCAAATCACTGATTTTATACAGTGCGCCCCTTTGTGGTTTATCATTGAACTGTAGGCTGTCTAACCAATGTGGACAGTCCCAAGGGGTCAAAGCACACCTCCTAAAAAGGACAATTTGTCTCTTCTCTCTCTCCCTAGTGCCTGAATAAGACACATTGTGTGTGCCAATTCACTTGGCAGCATGTCTCACTTTCATGGCCAAGATATTGATTAAATTCTGTGGTCTTCTAATTCTTCAACATCAGACCTCAACACATCCCAAGTGTTTATAAATGGTACATATAGTACTAGAAAACTACTTGAAATGTCTGCGTTGGTTTATTTGTTTTGAATCTGGGGAATATGCTAGCGTGATGTGGTGTTGAGTTGATATCAGAGCTCTGTTTAGAGTATGTGTCTACAACCTTGGCCTTAAGACTTCAGAATAAATTTTACAAATCAGCGAGGCCAGTTCTGTTTAAACCTTCAAGCTACATCTCAGGGTCTGACCCTCAGATTTTTCCCTCTGCCAACAAAAGTCATCAATCAAAAATTCTGATGTCTTTATTTTACTGCTCGCATCTTTCTCTCAGTAGTCCTTTTGCCAGAACTGAGAGAATACCAACGGTTGTTTATGTTGCCTAGATCTGAGGGAAACTCAGTGTCACTGTCTTAGTTGAAAAATTTTCCAAACATTTGCCCAATGCCAAAATGGGCTCATGCAGGATTGCTTTCAGCAATGTCTTTTACCCAGTGGTCGAAGAGTGCTTAGATGCAATGGAAAGATTTAATGTATAATTCTTAGTTTGTTTGTTGTAATGTGGGGGATTTTATCGAAAACCCCATGCCCCCTCAATCCCTGTTGTCATATTTTCCATGTTGTATTTGTATTATTTAGTTTTTTTCATTGGGTATTGTTAAAAAAAAAAAGTGGCATTTGATTCGAAAATGCATTATTGTATATCTGCACAAATGAACTGAGCAAAAGCTAATGCTAGGCTAGCAATTAAATGACTATGTGGAATGCTTTCAGGTTATGAGCCATCACATGTCAATAGGTCACCAAGTTATGAAACAAAGCCATCTGGAAGCTCTTGGTTATGGTCTATGAAATGCTGTTTTTGTCATCATAGGCCTTGTCTGATACTATTTTTGCAGTTTTAGGGTGGTCACTCTTTACAAATATGTTCTTTTGTTCGAGTTAAACGATTCCTGCTCATTAAAAAAAGAAAAGAACAATGACTTCCTTGATAAAAAAGATCAGAATCTTGTGTACATCATCGGTGTTAGCTTAGATTTTCTTTTCCCTCTCATTTGTATATTTCCAATCCACTGTTTCACTTTCCTCTCTCCTTCTCATGATAGTTGCTTTTTTTGTTGTTCACTAGGGGCTTGCCCTGGTTTCAGGAGCGAGGTTCTGGCGCAAACAGGAGAGTGGGCTGTCCCGCCGAGCAGCGTAGCCCCACCACAGCCGCGGTGACACACTTAGCCTTCGTCGCCTTTCAGCCATTCCTGCTCCCCCTGACAAGTTCACAAATCAGTATTTCACCTCAGGACTGCAGCTCTGGGATCACAAACCTGTAGGAAACCAGACTGCAATCGTTCCACTTTCTCTTTAGCCATCTCCCACAAGTACGTCCGTCGGGAGGAAACCTGAACTAAATCTGAATGAAAACGCTGGCCCCTTGCTGAGAGGAGCTTTTGGAAACCTGTGGACTTCACATCCTTTGTTTATGTTTCTTGAGGAGTGGACCGCCTTACCTGGGCTGTTAAGTTCAGTCTTACAAAATCTTTAAAACGCATAAGTGAGCATAAGGAGCTTAGCCTAGAGTAGGCAATTCAAGCTATTACCCCTCCTATTGAAATGACAAATTAGAAATGTAAAACAGTCTGTCTTGGCATTAGCGCTGGAAAAGCTGCTTTGCAAGTGAGTTAATCATAAGGAGAAAATACCACATTACAGCAAGTAGGCTTTTATACCGAGTTCTTTAGCCAAGGATGCATTGCGTCGTGTGAGCAATAAGCACTGTATATATCGTAATAGAGTTTACTGATAAGTACCGGTCTTTTTGTGCATTCAATAACTGAGTGCACTTGGACAGTTTTGCATGTCATTCATCTGTTTGCATTTATGTCTGTTAGTTTAAATGTAGTGGAACTCAACATGTGGAACATTTCAGAAAAGACATCAGCTAAACAAACAAAGAAACTTAAAAAGAGAATAAAAATGAGGGCTGTTCTTAGTATATGCAAGAGCATTGCATATTTTAAGTCAATTTATGTGCACGATGTGCCACTGAAATAAGCACATATTTATTAATTTGGTAAATATCTACAGTTACCGTCATGGTTCAAAAAGAGATTACACCTCTAATGTTTCACATTTACATAGAGTAGGAGTAAGTCATATCAATATTTATATGGCGATTTGCATAGATTAAGTCATTATGCGCACAATTAATAACGCTTTATTGCAATAAAATTGCCTAATTTTGCTGCTAAAAGTATTAGAATTAAGCAGATGTTTCAAAAAATATATTTAGCTTGCAGTATGTTATTTGAATTGGGCTAACGTTGCATTTTTTTGTATGATTTCTTTTACCAAGCAGCTAATAGCATGCTTATTTACAAGAACAGCCTGATATAATGCAAAGTGAAAATTCAACTATTCTAATTCCAAATAATGCGCTTCAATATTCCCATACTTGAGAGCGATTTTTCTCATATAATCCTGATAAGGTCTTAAAATAACTCTGCCTCTGAAACGACATGCACTGTAGTTAGGTTTCTCTTCCTGTTTACACTTAGTTGAACCCCCTAGTGCCAGAAAAGGAGAGGAATCTTTGTTTAGACTGCTGAGCACAAAGGAACCAGAGCACCCGGGAGCTGTAGAGGTGGGCCAGCCATTGGCTGCTGCATGACAGCCTGGGAAAGTTAGAGGTGCCATCTGGTGAGAGGGGGCCAAAGGATAGCAAAGGTGACCTTTGACCCAGATTCCGCTTTTAGCAAACATCTCCATGCGGATTTATGGGCTGTTAAGGAACAATAACGGCTGCGCTGGGCTGCAGGCAAGCAAGCCTCACATCTTCAGGTGATGGGGGCGAATTATGTGACAAGCATGAATTCATGAGGGGGTCGAGAAAGGAAAATGAAAATGACCGTGCTAGTTAATTATGGAGGTGTTTTCACATTTGCTCTCATTTAAGAAAGCACTTTAGGGTTTATTTTGAAATATGGCAATAGCTCTGTGTGCTATTTGCAATTTATGTTTATATGTGAACAAGAGCAAGTGTGAAGACGCAAGTTTACAAGAGGGGCAATAGTTCAGCCTGGTTTTCTTTTAGATGGAACAAAGTGACCTAAGACCTGAACTTATAATATCTTACGCAAGTAATATGGAATGCAAGAAAAAAAAAACACTCATTTTGAGTTCACAGTGGAAAAGGCAAGTAAACAGAGGAAAAATTGATGGACGTCAACGATGAAAAAGACCGAACTTCCCCGACAGTCAGTGATCAGGCACTCTTCATTACTTAATGGCTGTAGGCCACTTATATAGACCTTTACACTTCTCTTTCTCCTCTCCTTCTTCATATTCTTTCTTTTCCCTCCTTTTTCATTTTAAGAGGGGGGATGGGTGAGTCTATAAGAGGATTTGGCCTTGAATAGACTTTTGTTTTGCCCTTTCTGTTGCCTCCTGACTGTGTCAATTACAGGGTGCCCCTTCGTGAAGGCTCTGGCTCTTCTAAGACAGGACCCTGACCAGCTAGTTAACATTCACAGGCAAACATGGGAAAGCGGCGCTATGAAGCAAACACCAACGCCTTAGAGATCCGCCATGTCAAGGAAGGTCATACGAGTCACGCTAACCAGATGAGCATTATTTGACACTTCGCAGAATCATCTTTATTCTCTCCCGGTTTACAAAACGCCAAGAGAATATCGAAATGTGGAAAAACTCTCCCAAAACATTAGCATCGCTTTTAGCACCCAGACCACGTATTACTTTGTCCTGCCATGATAAATACATGGCCTCCGGGCAGCGCTCAGAGAACATCGCTGGAACGTATAATGAACCGTCCGGCAGTTCCAATCCCTTACGTGATGCGGTGACATCACACATGCAAATGGCTCTGACCAGGGTGGCATCCCGCAGTGGGAGTTGAAGAATGACAGCCATGCGTTCGGTGCTCTCTGTAATTCTGGCTATGCGCATGATCTTGAGAAACAGCAGATAGACTCTGCCGTCACATAATAATGCTGTGTTTTCTCAATCTACTCAATGGTCAATGGTCTCTTTGTTCTTTTCTCTTTTTTCCCTTTGACAGTCTTTAAAATCATCAGGGTCTGTCACATTCCTGGTCCCCATAAGGGGAAGAGATTCTATTGAAGTGTAGATCTCACATGTGGCACAGATGCATTCCGCACCCCGAGAAATGCTTGGCCAAGAATTCCAAGGACTTCTGCTGCATCATCGCTATAGTAGCTATGCCGGCAAGACGTCACTGCCGTAACGATCTTGAGCCGAGTGAATAGAGAAAGCACTGCACATGCACGCATGTTTGAATTCCGCTATTATTGGTGAAGAGCGATGAAATCTGAATTGTTTTGTGCTGGTATTTCTTAACAAGTAGATTCTGTGGGGTCTGTAAAATGGCTTTTCTTCATGTATTGGTCATGTCCGCTGCATACGCGCATTCCTAGAGAGACATCAGCTCTTGTAATTCTCATCTGGGCTTCATCTCATGATCATTTACCGCAGATTCAGATTTTTTTTCTGTTTAAAAACGATGAGTAAAATAGCTGTTCTCCACTTCTCACTGATCTGAAGGTTTTTGTATTAATGCATTGTGGTATCCCTACTGCTCCATCTGTAATTAGGTCAAAATGGCCTGTCCTTGTCGTATCTGTCCAGCGGCTGTGAATGAAACCACTTCACCCCCTTTTCGCTCTCACCGCTCCACCCCTCTGAGAGGAATAGCAGGGGGAAAAAGCTCAGAAAAGCAATATTGTCCTGTAGGGCTCTGACACTCATGAAATTAATCTATTATCTTCCTGTGCAGCTGCCATGTACTGATACAAGGTGGCTGACAAGTCCTCTCCCGCCATTGTAGTGCCGTGACATTTGGCCATTCAGTTCAGCATGCTGACATGGGCAAGAACTGCGAGTCACTAAATTAACGTAACGAACGGCGAGATGAGAGCAAAGGAGCATTCGGAGGCCAAGCGGGACACTAGGATAAATTTCTGCTTTCTATTTAAAGGCCTGACCTCAGCACCTTGCTGCAAAAGCTGGCTGTATTACAGGAGAAGGTTAAAAACGCCTTTAGTTGGTCCAGACTGCAGCTTTTGATACTGGCCGCTCTGGTTTGCCCAAGGTCTAGTTCAGTGTCTTAAATAAACCTCCATTCAATGAATGCAAAAGTGCTTGAGACAGTGTTGGGGAGTAGCAATGCTACTAACTTCATTTTTAGTAGCGTGAATGTATTTCAGCTGTTTTCAAATCAGTGTTGTTTTTCCCAACAACAAGGTATTATTCACATCCAGCAGGGTCAAAACACAATATCATTGTTATATATCACACAGCATTGGCTCAGAGCAAGTTGAATATTAAAATGCGCTCTTATAAACTGTCCTCTCAATTTCAGTTTTCAGTTTTAATATGGTTTCTTGGCATGACAAGTAATGGTATATTTGTATTGTCAAAGATCTGCGGTATAGCTGCATACAAATAGAGCAAAAACGTAAACAGAGCAAAAAACGTTCAGAATATCAAGAAAATACACAGAGTAATTGTGGAAAATAAAGATACAATTATTGACATTATACGGTAAAATAAATGTAGAGATGAAGCCAAGAAAATAATAAGGAAGAGTAAATAATAAGAACAAAATTATAGGAGAGAGAGTCAACATTCTCTCTACATCATGTAGTGATACATTTTATTGAATCAGTTCATTCATGTTATGTAAATCAAGCTGTTTTTACTATTAGTGGATGAGGCCTTGTGTACAGTGAAACAATTTTTAGTGAAACATTTTGTATTAGTTATTGTTGTTAATCACTTGATGTGTTTTCTAGGGTTAATAGTTGTACTTTGTGTAAATTTGAGGATCCAATTGAGGTCCTCATTGTTTTTGTGCCTAGATTGATACAGATTTGATTATAAAATGTAAAATAATAATAATATAATTATTTCTCTAAAAATATAAAATTTTCATTTTCATTCTATCTATCTATCTATCTATCTATCCATCCATCTATCTATCTATCTATCTATCTATCTATCTATCTATCTATCTATCTATCTATCTATCTATCTATCTATCTATCTATCTATCTATCTATCTATCTATCTATCTATCTATCTATCTATCTATCTATCTATCTATATCTATCTATCTATCAGAGAAAGCAATCTCTCTAACTCTGACCTCCACAAGAGTCCATGATGGAGTTTAGTGGAGATGCAGTACAGAGGGCGAGAGCAAGGAGGGACAAAATGGATACATTTGAGGGGGAGACTAGGGCGGGATATGGCAGGCTGTGATGAATGACCTGAACACTCACAAACACTCCAAACAAAGAGAGTGTGTGAGCGAGAGTGTGTGTGTGTGTGTGTGTGTGTGTGTGTGTGTGTGTGTGTGTGTGTGTGTGTGTGTGTGTGTGTGTGTGTGTGTGAGCATAAGCTATGGACAGCTCCTGTCAAAAGAGGCCATTTTATTTATTTATGGTTGCTGTGCTTAAGAGATGGTCAAGGTCAGGCTATGTGTCTGCTCTCCTGTTTTTGTTTTGTGAGCTGGATCAATTTACGAAATATGTCTGTTAACAATTCTACTGACACTCATCTCTCTATCCCGGTAGTGTTTCACCATGGAAACCCATCTCCCACTGCTGTTTCTTTGACACAGGATAGAGAGGTCTTTTCAACAAGTTTAGACATTTATACATCAGTTAAGAAGCCGTTGTTTATTTGCTGCACCCGAAAGGTTCTTCCAACATGTTTCCTTGTACGGGTCTTGGTGAAGTATGTCCTTCCCCCATGTGGATTGTAGATATAATCCCACGGAAGATTGAACTCCATCGATCTGAATAGAGCAGGCTGGAGAGGCAGTTATATGGCTTTGGGAGACTCATTGTAAACATCATGTCAAGAATGTCCCGTGAACAGCAAAGTCTCGCTTCAGCAAATCCTCGGTCTCCTCTCTGAACTTCACTGCACTCTGTGAGTCGAGTGTTTAATGCCACTTGCGCTTAATATAAGGCTACTCAGTCAGTCTTTGAGACTGAGAACTGTATTTACTAACAGGTGGGACACAGATTGTTCTGTACGTCTAACATATTACAGGAGGGGATTGAATAATCGCTGTATAATGAATAGCCGAAGTCAAACCCCAATCCTTATGATAGCCATAAATAATGTCTGTAAACATAGCGACTGTGACTGAAGTAAATATAAAATATGGTTTGGTTAAAAGTGTGGTTGCCACTGTAGTTAATGTTTGTAGTTTGAATGTCCGTATGTACTGCATCCATCATACTGGAATTATCATTTGGCCAATCATCAAACATCAGCCGTATTGGCCATATACACTTAACAATGTTTAAGTATTTATGTACATGTATATAATGTTTATGTATTTGAATTGCATATTACATATCCATCCATTTGGATATAGTTTTAACATAAACAAACTAATAAACTTAATGTGATGCATATTTGTCAGTTAAATGAAACCGGTAACAAACAGGCAAAATTTCTGCACTCCAAAAAAAAAAAAAAAAAAAGGGAAAACAAATCATGGCTATTTGCATACTTTTGCTGCTTTATTTAATTAAAATAATCATATTTTCAAAGCAAAGCAATCAAAAAACATTATGTCTAGTTGTGGAACAAGAAATATTCATTTACAGTGGTATGAGATTGAAGTAAATTGGATTTATTGATGGTAAATAAATGAGAGTATGTGATAAATATATAAACCCAATTGTTGCATTTAGTTTATTAGTTTGTTTTCGTTAAAACTGTGTAATGCTAAAGGATGGACATTTTATAGTTCAAATACATAAATATGGAATTTATACCTAAATATTTGTACTTTTCTTGTAGCCACAGTGTTGTGGAAAATACCAGAATTAAACCTTTTGTCATTTTTTTTTCTTTCTTTAAAGTAGAGAAGAAAGAAAATAGGAAATGATGGGAAGAGAGATCAGGAAATGTTACAAACCGGATTTGAACTTGTTAGCCTAATGCACACCACAGCTCAGTGTTCTTGAGCACATGTACTAACCACTAGGCCACATCTCTGAACGACCTGTGATCATTTCAGTTTCCTTACATTTGGTTCTCAAAAACCAGAAACGTTGCTCAATATGTTTTATTGTTGCATTTCTTCTGTGACTTAAATCAGATGAGTAACTTAAATCCCATATAATAGTGTAACCAAGATGGAATTGACACCATCCCTGATTCTAAGTCATGATTAAGTCTGATTTGCAGCAGGCTTGAGGGGGATGTATACATCACATGACTTCATAACCTCTTCCTCCCATAGTGACTTTCATCGTTCATGCAGCCACTGTTAAATTAAAACCAGATACTACAGACCTTCTCCAGAACCGGTTTCTTGTAGTCTCTCTGAAAAAATACACATACAAAAAAAATACTTTGTACCCAAAGAACAAAGTCACATCTGAGACTGATCAAGCTGTTGTCTTAGATGGGTCACTCTCAGTGTTTCCCTCACATGAACTTTTATGGGAAGTCTGTCTGAGATGATCAGTGCAAAATAAGCATTGAGAGAATGCTACACAGTTGTGTTGTTTCAACTATGGGCATATTTAGTCTTGTGGATTTTAGGAAAATAAACTTTCGCTTTCACTAGTTTCAGTTTTGTCTGATCTAAAAATAGTGTTTAATAGCCTTCTGTGTTGGAAATTACATTTGAATGACATTTATGGAATAAAATAGCCGATGCATTTGTCTTGCTAAGGCAAATTTTATAGTCAACATTTTATGTATCCAAAATAAAATAAATACATATTTCAAAAAGTTGACAACATTACTGCCAGAAACAACAAAAACTTGCAATATAAAAATGTATCATCTTAAGCTAAACTAATTAATTAAGCTACACATTAATGCATCAGGTGGTACAGACCATGGCACTTTGATACAGTAGCAGCGAAAATTATTTAAAATGAAACTTTTAAACTTCTTTTAAAATGTCGGAATATCTTTGCGTTATCTATAAACCCAAAATGATGTTTACTTTTCATAGGTGTGATTTTACCGTCTCAAATTATGTGTCAGCATTGTCCATCCAATTCATCACCAGCAGCGCTGCAAATTTGATATTATACAAGATTTGACTAGTGTTCATATTCTTTCTTGACTCTTTTCACACGTTGGTTGATTTAAACACCGGTGAAGAGTCTCTCTCTGCTCTGTGTTGCCTCCTGCTAGGGTTCACAGGCTTGTACATCTTTAATTATGGATCAGATTCTTTTGCCCCTGTTTTAGAGTGACTCCAGACCGGCTTCGCTCAAGTCATCCACTTGAAAGTTTGAAAACCTCCAGTGACAGGAATATTAATGTGGCGGCAGTGTCGTATCTGTTTCAGCTCATGCATATTCAATGTCCCCCCAGCTCTCTAAGATTTATGTCAGACTGTGCAGGCGTGTGCTTCTCCACCATTTTAGATAATAGCATGCTAAATTGATGTTATCAGGAGGAGTCTCTCTCTCTTTCTCTCTATCTCTTTCTTTTTTAGTGTTCCTACCTTTATCTTTCATGCCTCTTTCCTTCCTTTTCTCTCCCTCTCTCTCTTTGTCCATCTCCTCCACCCCCAATCTCCTTGTTGGGCAGAAGTTATTAAAGAAGCCTAGGTCAGTTCCTGGTGGAAAACACCTTACAAGCTCACTAGTGACACCCCAGGAGACAAGGGGGGGAGAGGGGGAATTATATTTTGGGAGCAGATTGGGGGCAATCATTTGGATTATCTTTTAATTAAGGACGCTTGAGTTGTGCCCACTCTGTTGAAGCAAACGCCCAGCTGCTAATGAAGTTTAAACAGACATACTTTGTTTAATTATGGCTAATCGCAGAGGCCCAAAGTCCAGCCCTCTTTGATCTACCACTGGCAGGGTAATCTTTCTGGCAGATAGCATCTCGCATTCGTCCCTGGCTCCTTTTTAGATGTTGCAATGGGAGGTCCGAGATTAAGCTTGGGTTAATTGAGCCAGGGTAGACGTGTAGTGCAAAGTGTGTGTGTGTGTGTGTGTGTGTGTGTGTGTGTTTATGTGTCAGACAACTAGTGTACTAACTATAGATACTGTTAGATATTCATGTTTAATAGGAATGCTGTAATATGGGGATGTAAGTACAAGTTATCATTTGTTTAACCAAAACCGAGTCGCTATAGTATCATATGCTCACCACACTTCTGAGGTGAAAACTTTTGAGAAATTTAAAATGTACTGTATATATATAAATATAAAGTTCTAAAGAACTCTACTGTCACTTTTGATCAATTTAATGCTGAATAAAAGTTTTAATTTCCTTTAAAAAAGTAGATGGATGGATGGATGGATGGATGGATGGGTGGATGGATGGATGGATGGATGGATCTGACCTGACCAATGTAAGGACAGCGGGAATGTTTCAGTTATTTTTCAGTTTTAATGTACAGTTAAAATGTATCGTTAAAGTGCGAAATTGTTATAATGCATTAGTTTCATCAGTCATGGTGCATTAAAGTTCTGTTCACATTTCCAGGCATTTTTAATTTATACTTTCACAGTTAAAATATGATATAGTCTGAAAACTGTTGCTGAAGTGATACATGGTTTGGAGGAAAGTCCATATATCTTCTCAGCACAGTCCAGAGGAAATGGTGTCCAACAGGGGAGAACAAACACGTTAAAAAGAAAACAAAACAAAAGAAAAAATTCAGCTCTTTAGCTGCAATCTAACCCTCTCTCCGGTGTCTTTCATCTGTAGTAAGTATGCGGTGTAGAGAGGTTTCCCACTGATACAGTGAGAGCGATACCCCCAAATCACTAACTAAGCATGGGAAAAGGCCGTAGGAAATACTCCTCTTGTTTCATTCTCTCTCTTTTCCTCTGTCTCTCCCAGACACGCATTGTTTTTCTTTCATTTTAAGGTCTTAATCAAATTCTCATAATTTCTTGTGCTTCTTGGACTATGCATTTTTAGTTACATGCTATGTTTGTTGATTCCATCCTTCTGCTTTTCTCTTTATTTATTTATTTATTTTTTTTCAAATAGTGATGTGTTGTGTGAATGGAATAACCAGTGTCATGTCACACTCTGCATTGAACACACTTATCTTATGCGTGTGTGATGTGTGGTCTTGTTTTTATATCTTGGAGGGGACCTAAATCTGAATACACACCTACTCATGGGGAAGCTTATAAATCAAACAGAATGATTTTTTTTTTTTTTTTGAGATTGTAAAATTGCATTCTATGAAGAAAAAAAAAAAAGTTTTCTGTGAGGGGTAGGTTTAGGTTTAGGGCAAAATAATATACGGTTTGTACAGTAGAAAAACCATTACGCCTATGGAGAGTCCTCACAAGAATAGCAAACCAGACATACGAGTGTGTGTTTGTGTTTGTTTGTTTGTTTGTTTGTTTGTTTGTTGTGTGTGTGTGTGTGTGTGTGTGTGTGTGTGTGTGTGTGTGTGTGTGTGTGTGTGTGTGTGTGTGTGTGTGTGTGTGTGTGTGTGTGTGTGTGTGTGTGTGTGTGTTGTTCTTCATGTGGGGTTATCATTTGAAGGTCTTTGTTCCAGTTACTTTCTGGTCTGGTTGTGAGCCAAATGTTGCATTTAAAAAATTAGTAAATAACGACACCACACTATTCATTAATTAACATTTGATGGATGAACTTGCACCTTAATTAAATTAATATACTAAATAACATTTTGCAGGTCATTATAAGAATAATCAGTGTTATGAATACAGTGGATCTTTGAAATATTGAGATATTCAGTGCTATATTAAAAAAAAAAAAAAAAAAATAGAAAGGGGTTTGATGCTGCCTTCACGTGCTATGGGAAACTTCCTACTTGAAGTTCTTGCCTGTTTCTTGGGGAAGTCTTATTAAAGCCAAAAGGTATAGATTAGAAGATATTTAGTCAATATCCAGCAGGCTTTGAATAAAATGTAGTGCCCTATATTCATTGGTAATATAAACATTCACAGCACTATAGATATTCAGCTGGCTGCCGATTCCTAAATTTCTGTCAATTAAATGCTATTTTTTCGGTCAATTAAATGCAATTAAATGCATTAAATGGTTATTATATATGTAAATATACAGGACTGTAATGGCAGGAGAATCAATGTTGATGTTGTGAGAAAAATGAATAAAACTTTACAGTACTACTGCTTTGTTTCTCTCCTCCGCCATATTTAAAGTTTATGGCTCACCCAACCCAACTCGGAAACTCAGGTATCAAAATTATCTCAGAGTTTCCCAGTTGTAAATACAACAGGAGAGGCTGTACATGTCCAGTTTCAGACTAGGAAACTTTATGATAATTTCCGATAGCACTTGAAGGCAGCATTACTTTGTATTTGTGTTCATATGGAATTTGAGCTGTAAATATGGTCATCAATCCCAAACATAGTTCATATAAAGTGCTGTTTAGCATTGTTTACCACACAGGTACTGAAAGCCCATTTCCTGTACTGTAAGTATGAGTTGGTCAAGCCCAATTTCCCAATTAAAGTCTCATAATTAGATTTACAACTTCAATTACTCAAAAGTAAAATCTCAAAATTATTCACAAGCCACTTAAGACAAAGTCAATGAAATTATGCATCACTTTTTGTGAATAATTTAATATTTCCTTTGCCGAATATGACAGAATGGCTAATTTATTAATAGACAGACACAAAGTCGAGTCAAAACGTCTATCCTCAGGGTGGATCTGCTTTCAGAAGAACAAGCCCTTGTTTAATAAGTTAAATGAGGAGGTCTCCACGGCAGTACTTGCAAGTTTACCAGCAAACACCAAAGAAGGAGGATTACACAAGCTCTGCTCGCTGGCGTCGCGATCTCGGAGGCCCCTGCCGTGCCTCCTCGTGAGATGAAATATTTAACTCTCTGTGTTTATTAGTGGCATGATAGACAAAGGGCTTTTTCCCTTTGACTTGTGCATACTGACATTGCGCACATAACAAACAAACAGAAAAGTCTCTTGATCCATAATGGATGACATCCCTCAGTTTTGCAAAAGAGCATTATTAAAGAAATCGGGCCAATGGGGCGAGCTCCCATTTGTCAACATCAACATTTCGTCAATAAACACAAGAATAGGAAGTCATGTTTATGCTACTGTGCTGGATCCATATTGGCTTGAAAAAAAATTATCAGTCATCAAAATGACATTTAGCATAAGAAAAGTTACTGTGTACAGTACATATATATGAGCAAATCACATTGTGTAGCATCATTTGGCATCTGGCTGGAGCACATTTGAAGTTTTAGGTTACAGAAAAGAATCTATAAACATTTAAGTGAAATATTTGTTCAAAGCCATGGACCATATTACCACATTTGAACAAAATTAATTAAGAACGCATGTTTAAATCCTTATCTGCCAATTGTAAAACAATCTCTCATTCCAAAAAATAAATAAATAAAATAAAAAATCTTTATAGTCCTTGTTCTCGTGTGTTGCCTCGAAATACATTCTCTCAGAAATACTGTGGCCTAAAAGGGAATAGAGGAAGTTAGCCGAGAAACTCCAGACATAACATTCATCTTCATGAGAAACACCCTTCCAAGATCTTTTGGCAATGCACTTTGACTTTCCTAAGTCTGGAGATGTCTCCTAAAAGACAGAGCTCCTCCTCCCAGTCTACTCCAAAACTTTCTTTAAGGGTTCACTGTTTGGCAAAAATGTCCCTACTTTCATAATCTCTTTTCCAAGGGTTGTTAGAGTAAAACTTTCTCAAGTGTTCAAGTTGAAGATGACCACAAGGACCTTAGGGATGACAGGACATCATTCAGACAGTCCAGAGGCACTACTGTCCTCATTTTAAGCAGCTGTGGTTGGATAAAACTTCAGGCAAAGTCAAAAACACTTGACACTTGACAATGACAGTTGTTGTTGTTTATATATGTATATTAGGACTTTAGCAATTGTTTCTGCCATATTATGGCTTGTGTAACTAAAAGTTTGCTGTCTTGATACTATTTGCCTCTTTTATTATAGAAAATTAAAATAATAACAGGCCCAAAAATGGTGGAGCATCAGGCAAGATATGTCTTGCCCAAAGTTGTTATTCTTTTCCCAATCAAAGTTAAGATTTCCCACCTGATGTCTTTAACATCTGGTTTTTTATGTTTCCTTTGGGACACCAAGGCCTCACTGGAGTTGTGACCTGATAACATCTGCAAATAAGCGATGGTTTTGCCCACATGCTCCAGAGCCGGCAGGCCTCTATGCCGCCCCTCTGTCCTCTCAATGCTTTCAACACCTCCTCAACACCCCCTTAATAAACATTCTTTCAAAGGTCTGCTGTGAAAATCCACACACTCTCTCACTGTGTTTTATTAAATACTGTAACATGCCTCCTGGACTCACTCTTGTAATCTTTTGAAGCATTTGGACATGTAATGTTCTTCTCACAAAAGGGTGAAAATACATTTGTATTTCCAATCGCAGCTCTGGACAAGGCAAAAGGAAGACATCTGCCTCAGCTAGAGGCATCAAAGAAATCCAAAAGGGAGTTTTAATACTACATGTGTGGTGGAGGTGCGGTGAACTCTCCGCTTTCATTTTGCCTTCCTCTACAAAAGCTTGAAAAACACTTTTAATAGAGCTGGATTTATGAGATGCCGTAGGATACAGCTGCTCCCCTCAAAGAAGTGTACAACTGGCAATTCTTATTTTGAAATAACGGATACTCAGTTGTCATTTTTAAAGGAAGTTCACTAGCCTAAGACAATGAAAAACAACATTTGTGTCATTGTTGACTCTCCTCCTATTGATCTATGTACAAGTTTTTAACTAAACAAACAAACAAAACAAAATTAAACAAAATAGTCAAACTAATTGTTTAGTCAAAACATGAATTAACTTATATTTTGTATTATTTTCAATATTAATACACATCAAAAGGGATTTGCCAACAATTGTTTTGTTTTGTTTTGTTTTGTTTTGTTTTGTTTTGTTTTGTTTTGTTCTAAGGCTGATGAGACACGGGGCAATAATTTTGCTGGGCAACTTTTTTATTTTATTTTATTATTTATTATAGAACAAAGCCAACACACATATACAAACCAGGGTTTGCATATATATATAAAATCAACCAATCACCAACTATTTATTTTTCACTGTATTTGGTCTATCGAGTTATTGTATTAGAAAGTTTCTCAAAAAATTCTGACCATGCCTTAAATGTTCTTGATTTAGCTCTGCTAATCCTTGCTGTTGAACGTTCTAGCAGTGCAATATTTTTTTAATTCTTTGAGCCACATTTTGTCAGCCGGGAATGTGGGATCATGCCAAATTTTAAAGATTACCTTCTTGGCTGCAGTTAGCGTGGTGTGAAATACTCTATACTGGTAAGCGTTCAAATTAAGATCAGAATCATCATTCAACAAAAAAATATTGGGATGGTTAAGAATAGCCCTATCACATAACATCAAATTCTGTAAGAATTAGATAAACCTTATCCCAAAAATTACTAATAAGTGGACAGTCAAAGAACATGTGCATATAAGTCCCCACAGTATTTGAATTACACAATGTACAAAAAGGAGTAGGCAAGCGCTTCATTCTGTGTAACACATACGGTGTTGCATAGGCCTTGTGAATCCGTTTAAAGTGTATATGTTGATGGGCAGGATTCTTTGACATCTTAGGAATACTTTCCCATATCCAGTCCCTGTTAGGTTTATAGGGGGCCAGTTCCATTTCTCATATTGTAGTGATAGGAAGTGCACCAGCGCCATGATTAAGCCAACGTGATCTCACAGAATTCCGTGTAATGTTCACGGACTTAATTAACCTCCGAATCTGTGGTGGCATCACGGAATCGCCGAAAATTCCGTGATGGGCTCACAGAAAAATTTCCGTGATGGGCTCACAGAAGTGATACCAATGTAAGTCAGTGACAGGCATCAGCCGTGCTCCACGCACGGAAACCCTTAGCATCAATATGCCGACGCGATACAGGGAAATTTATCGTCATCATTATTGTTCAGAACTGGGTAGGTTTAGGGTAGGGGATGTCAGGTACTCCAGTGAAAGTATAACTACATCGGAGTCACTCTTTTTACGTTGAACCAGTGAATCCGTGCATGGACCACGGCTGATGCCTTCTGTGAGCCCATCACGGAATTTTCGGCGATTCCGTGATGCCACCACAGATTCGGAGGTTAATTAAGTCTGTGAACATTACACGGTCTGGGAAAAAGTCCCACAGTCCATCAGTGGATGAGCATCCAGGTTGCAATTCCACGGTACTCCATATGTGTGCATTGCACTTCTCAACCTTAAATACAAAAAGTAGGAATATCCAGTAACATTCTTACAAATCCTGAAATGACCTTAGACCCTGAATATCAACAATATCGCCCAGAACAAATACACCTTGATCAGACCACTGCTTGAAGACAAAGGGCTTTTTCCCCAACTCTTTTTGAACAATGTTGCTTGAGCGCTTTTCCATTGAGAATGGGTACTTTAAATCGGCCGTGGGCCCTGTGTCTCACCTGGTTGCCCATTGATGGCAACATTGCCCAAAGTTGCCCAGCAACATTGCTCAAAAATCAGCCTAAATGTTTTTTTTTTTTTAGAATTTAGGCTTGTGTATAAAGAAATCTTAAGTTGATAAAGTATTTTTTCCCCCTTTGGCCATACGTTATCTATGTAGGATATAGGACATAAAACATCTAAGAACTGCCAATTGTGCCCCTTCATGAATATAGGTGCATGAAACCCATGTGTAAGTGTATTTATGTTAAATATTCCCAATTAACACATTCTACTTTAGCGTGTGAAGGTTATAAAAGGATTCGCAGCCCTGGAAAGATGGATCCACTAACTATGTCATTTGCCTTAGTCACTCTGTCTGGATGTCTCTCTCACTCTCCCTGTCTCTCTCTCAGTCTGTCCTCTCGGGGAAATCCAGCGTCTGCTTTTTTCACTGCATTCCTGTTGGTATATGCTGCTTGTCATGAAAATTCTCACGGAACCAAATATGAGAAAATAGGAGAGGGTGGGTTAAAAAAAATCCCATCATATCAAACTAAGAGATGTTCTTGTACATTCTAGAGTAAGGGAAAATAAACAAATAGCTGAAGATGAGGGGTGAGAAACAAAAAGTGTTTTCATCACCACTCCAGTTGTTTTCCCAGGGAGGAGCTGGACTTAATGCAGCCTTATGCAAGTGACTTAGAATTGACAAATCCCGCACTTACAGAGGTTTTATTAATGATCCTCATTATCCAGGCCACTTTATGAGTAGTCATTAAACAATGAGATTAGCATATGGAGCCGAAACCTGTTTGCTTTACATCTGAGAAACAATTGGAAGGTCCTCGCTATCCTTGACAATACAGGCCCATAATGATCTCTGATTAATCAGAAAACAAGACACGTAGAGGTGCTGAGCAAGCAAAGGCTGCTGACTTTGAACTGATTAGCTGTTTGATATTATTTTGACTAAGCACAAGATTTTGCCTTTATGGATATGGACAGTTAATTAAAGGGATAGTTCACCCAAAAATTAATATTCTGGCATCCTTTACTCACCCTTATGTCATTCCTAAAATGCCTGACTTTCTTTCATCTGTAGGTCATACAAAAAAATCTACTTTTATACATAAAATGAAAGTCAGTGGGGTCAAAACTACACTGGACTGCATTAACTTTTATTGTGTGTGTGTGTGTTTTCTCAGAATATCTTTTGTATTTGCAGAAGAAAGTTGAAAGGTGAACTGTCCCTGTAGGCCTTCAGATATATATAAAAAAATGAAATACACAACTGTATAAGGGTGTATGTAAGTGTGTATTGAACGATTTGGATGTGCTATCCATTCACTCTTGAACGGCAGGTATTTGCAGTTCGGCCTTAGCTTTTTCTGAAGAACTCGGGGAATAATTTGTTGGAGTGTTTGAGAAACAGAAAAAGCCTGGCATGAACTGTGCTTGAACCCAAAGCCTGTGAAGACTACGTCAAGAGGCACTTCGATTTTTCCCTCCCTCACTCTCTCTCTTCAACCATGATCAAAAGTTCAGAACCCTGTATGTTTTGTATTCACGAAGGAGAGAACCTTTGAAACCCTTTGGATTAGAGAGTGTTGTCAGTCCACGTTAAAGGAGAGAGGAGAAAGGACAGCTCACAGTTCACAGAGGTGTGTGTGTGTGTGTGTGTGTGTGTGTGTGTGTGTGTGTGTGTGTGTGTGTGTGTGTGTGTGTGTGTGTGTGTGTGTGTGTGTGTGTGTGTGTGTGTATGCATGCAGCAGTGTGCATTTATCCACCTTGTAGTCCAGACTGGGAAAATGTCATAATGAAGGTGTTAGAAAGTCAACGCTGAAGAGGTTAAGACCAAATTAGTCTGGGTCGTAAGTCTTCCACTTCCTCAGTAGCAACACCTAATCTTATTTTAGGGGTTGCTGGATAGAATAGCCGTACTTTACGGGTGGTGCTATTTTCTATGGGATCATCCAGCTGAATTAGAGTGTGATTGAGCTAAACATGTGTCCCAGTGGTCTCCAGCTTGGACGGCTGCCCACCTCTGCTTCATTTGTCCCTCACTAAATGTTTTCTGACAACTCTCAAGTGGTTACTGACAGCTTTCCAGCCATTAAGACATGGGGAATGAACACACAAGCTATAACTGATAATTACCATGCTTTATAATCTAGAATTAGCACTGGAATTCTGTCATCCCTCTTGTGCTAACCTGGACAACGGCATAAACAAAATGGTGATAGGCAAATGCGTGTATATATATGTGTGTAGGCATATAAATACATATAAAATGTGTGTATTTATATAGAGTAAATGGATAGTCAAACTTAATAATATCAGCATTTCATGAATATCAAACTAATTCTGTTAGAGATTAACTTGAAATCAACATTTCATAGGCATTTTTTAAAATAATTTTTAACCACCTGATCTCAAGACATTGGGACTAGTTGTTTTTTGTCTGACATTGGTTCTGAGAGAGGGTGTTTTACCATTTGATTGCATATAAGTGTTTAGAAGTGAGCAAATATGCTTGGAGGCGACTGTATGTCAGCCTTTTTTCTCTCTTCATAGCATGAATGCCTCATGTCATGGAAGTTAAACATTGCTCCATTGTAGCTAGAGTTATACAAATACATACAACACTGCGTTCCTCACAAGCGCTGCTTTATCTTCACTTGCTTAACTCTTGAGTAGCTCTTGTCCATTCAAGGCAAGGGATTTTTCTCTCTGTTCTCCTTCACTTCATCCACTCCTCCTCCAGTGAGCTGGAATCACTTGAATGTCCCACCCAAGCACTCTCCGGCCCTGGAGAGGACGGCTCAGAGTTGCCCATCTCCCCAGCACTCCACTGCTCTCAAGCGCCTCTCTACTCAATGAGCCCAGCTCCCAGCTGGGAGGCCCATTGATGCCCCGCTTTTGGTCGATTGTTCCCTTTTGGAGAGGGGAGGAGAGGGGTGGAGTGAGTGGGGCCGCCCTAACCCCACCCCTGGGCATTGAGCTTGGCCTAGCAGGTGTAAACATCCAGCACTTCTCTCCCCATGAGTGGGCAGTTAAGAACCCCAGGTAGTCATGGAGAGTGCCTCAGAGGAATTAAGAAATTAGAGAGAGGAGAGAAAAAAGTCGATGAATGGAGGGATTTGGGATGGCGGTAGGTCGGGGGAGGAGGTAGAGGAGAGAATGAGGATATGGAGAGCAGGCCCAGGTGTTCGGGCTTATTATATGACCCAATATGTTGTGAGCAAGATAACCTTTCACATTCAGTGGACCCCACGTAAACCCACCGAGGCCTTTTTCATGGTCAGGGAGTCTTCGTAATAAAAGCAGAGAGCTCACCTTTCATTGCCGGCACATGCCTGTGCACAAGGCCTGGTTTTGTGACATTGCTACTCTTTTAACCTCTCCAGTCCTGAGATGGGAAACTTGGCAATCAAATAATGCTTAGTTGTTATTTATTTGTTTGTTTATTTGTTCATTTGTACACTACCTTTAAAGGTTTGGGTTGGTAAGATTTTTTTATGTTTTTAAAATCAAAGCTGCATTTATTCGATCAGTAAAAACAGTAATATTATAAAATACAATTTCAATTAAAATACATTGCATTACAGTATTTTGCTAATATGCAGCAAAAAAAAAAAAAAAGTTTACTTTTTTTAATATATTTCAAAATATAATTTATTCCTGTGATTACAAAAGCTGAATTTTTAGTATCACCATTATTATTATTATTATTATTATTATTATTCATTTATATTTTTCCATTTCCATTCTTAGAATTCTAAAACAACCTACATATATCATTGTATATTATTTCACCAGAGTTGCAAGATAAAAGCAGGCATAGTACATACTGCATGTAAATTTGAATAATAATTAGTTAATTATTTAGTTTTTGTAACACTTTAGTATATGGACCAATTCTCACTATTAACTTGTTGCTTATTAGCATGCCTATATTATTAAGATATTGGCTGTTTATTAGTACTTATAAGGCACATATTCTGCAAGACTATATTCTACATCCCCAATCAATACCTAAACTTAACAACTACCCTCTTATCTATCAATAAGCAGTAAATTAGGGGCTTAATAATAAGAATTGGAACATAAAAAATTGGAATGGAAAATAAAGCATGACCTTAATTTCTTCTTACCTAGTGTCAGAAGTGTTAAGCATCATTCTTACATGCTGACATTTTTATTTAATTTCAAAGCTGATAGTCTACAACTGACCAGTCAATATGTTCTATGAGTTTAGAAGTTGACCTGATAATGTATACCAAGACAATGTGTCCAGTATGCTGGACGTTTGGAAAGTGAAGATTAAAGAGAATCCCAGTGCTTCAGCTCTGCCTGTCATGTTAAAGTGTAAGTGTGTGAAGAAATGATGTTTTCGTTGATGGTACTGCAGTGGAGAGTGAATGTTTATGGGTAAACAAAAATATGTGTGAGCCTTCAAAAAAAAAAAAAAAAAAGACAGCCGTTTAGCATGCACTGGATTAACGAAGTGGAAAAAAAAAGAACTCTAAAATGCATTTATCTTCTCTAGCACACGACGGAAATGAAGCCCCATTAAATGCTTTCATTTTCAGGCAACTTAACACCTGTGTTTTATTCATATATTTATTTTTGCCTTTCAACGAGGACAGGATGAAGCCTCAATGTGTGAGCACTGTTATTTAGTCTGTCTCTCTCTCTCTCTCTCCCTCTCTCTCGCTCCTCACGAAGTGTTATTTACTAGCGAGATATCATCCTCTCTTTAATCCTCTTAGCATTGGATTTCAGTTGTACTTACAGCGTCCTGCACCTGCTAAACTGCTGTCTGCTAAAGCTGCATAAACACACATAAAGGTGCATCATAGGCTATACTGACTCTCTAGAATTGAGCAGCATGCAGAGAGAGTGAGGAGAGAGGCTTGGCTTTCTAAGATACTTATTTAGCAGGGACTTGGACTGTTCAATTCAGTCCGAGGTCTTGTTGAGAGTATAGCTCAGGATTGGACAGGGGAGTTTCTGCATAAATCTGTTACAAAATTAAGCTATTGCAACTTTGTAGTGTGGAGGTAGCCAACATCAAAAGCTACTTTAACTGTATGATGCAGTGCTTAGGCATTAGGTATCAACTCCTTTGTGGATTTAAAATTTCCTGGAGCAAGTATCTGTTTGGTGAATGCAAAAATATTTGGGCTTTTTTGCATTTGCATAAATGTTTTTGAGATTGTGGCTAAAATGTTTCAATCACTTACATGTTTTAAAACTTCTAAGCAGAAGTAAAGATGTTTGTTGTGGTCCTGGAAGTTTCTGTCACACTACTGGTCAAAGTTAAATGAATAAATAATATCAGAAATCAATATTCAGGAAAATATCAGAAAATGAACACTCAGAAATCATTCTAATATATATATATATATATATATATATATATATATATATATATATATCACTTTTGATCAGTTTGATGCATCCTAGATGAATAAATCTTACGAATAAGAATAAGAATACGTTTGCCATCACAGGAATAAAATATGTTCAAATTTAAATGTTCATCATAATATTACTGTTTTTGCCGTATTTGTAATCAAATAAATGTAGCTTGGGTGTGCATAAGAGTTCTTTCAAAAACAAACAAAAAGGCAAACAAACAAACAAAAACTGATGTTTCAATTTTTAGACATAAATACATTTAACATCAAAGGGGTCATCGGATGTCCATTTTCCACAAGTTGATTCTTTAGGGTCTTAATGAAAAGTCTATAACATATTTTGGTTAAAATTTCTCAATGGTAGTGTAAAACAACACACCTTTTACCCTGTCAAAAACAGCTCTTTTCAGAGCAAGCTATATTGTTGCATGTCGCTTTAAATGCAAATGATCT
>CM071942.1:20020000-20160000 GCA_036784905.1 Acrossocheilus fasciatus
CCTAACATGGGACTGATCTCTATCAGATTGATGAATGCACCGACCAATCATGTTCCTGCAAACCCACAGCATGTACATACACCAATAAGTGATGATAAACGGCTCCCGTCAGAGTTATTTATGCATTGAAGGGGGCCTAGCATTGGCCCACTGTGGGGTGGAGTTTCCATAGTCATTCTCCCGGTCGGTAGGTGGTCTCTTTTTTTCTTCGCTTGCCTGGTCTCATCCTCCCCTGATCTAGAGGTTCTGCTTAACCTCCCTCGCAGATGGCTGAGGGATGCGTCCCAGCTAGGGAGAGGCCTGTGGCCCGTGGTTCATCCCACACAATCTTACTACAGAAACCCCCTCGCACAGTTTATGTTCTTCAGATGCCTGTGGTGGACATGGAGGGATGCACATGGGGGATCTGGACGCCATAAATGGGCTTGTCATGAAGGAACATGGTTCCTTCTACATCCTGTCTCTGTTTAACACGTTTAATGTGTGGGTGTTATTGTGTGTCCACTGTGTTCATGTCATGGTAGAATTGCCGTAATTACGAGTTTCCAACTCTGACATATTGCCTTCGATCTGTCTGTCTACATATTTATTTTGGTTTATGCAGATGTGTAAAATTGAATGTTTTTTCACCTCATGCCAGAATCTACTCTTTGTGGTGTCTGTGGTTTTATTTCCTTGAGGAAATTGTTTTATTCAGCTGACTTTTGATCAGACTTTGAACAGATCCTAGGTAGGTATTAATCTTCACTTCTTTCACCATCAAAATAGCCATGTAAGCCAAAGCATTTAATCACAAACATAAATTTATTTGTATGTATGTATGCATTTGCTCTATAGCAAAGCACTAAATATAGTTAGTATAATTTGTATATTGTGTAATTGTGTTAATCAAATTTTGAATAAACTTAGACCCTAAAAGCAAAAATAAATAAATAAAAAATTAATTAAATAAATAAAAAAAAAATAAAAAAAGCCCCATTCACACCAAGAACGATAAGTTATAAAGATAACGATATTAGCGTCCACACCAGCAAATTATGTTCTTGGTGTGAACGGGGCTTTAGTCTTTATTTCTTTGATAATTTTCCCTGAATTTAATTTAATTTAATCCTTTTTATTTTAAGTATAGTTTGTATATTGAATATAAATAGGTATAATTTGTATAGTGTATCATTTTGAGTTACAGAAGCGACAAATTTTATTGCCTTATCTACAGTATGCATACATACTTCTGTGTTTTAAAGGCGGAAAGAAATACTGTTTTCTATATGAGATAGCTGAATTATTACTTTCCTTTTTAATTTTTGGCCACCTTCAGCTGTCTTATGAACAAAAATTCTCATAGTTCCAAGTCTTTCTGAGCTGATGAGGTTCAGTTTTTATTGTGCAGGTGAGCTGTGTGTGCTGCTGACCTCCGAGCAGTGACTTTATGAGCTTTCTTCTCTTCTCATCCTCTTGTTTGTTTTCCTCTGTGTCTCCTCTTCTCTACTGTACATTAAGTCTAAGAATTTTCAAGTTTTATGGATGAAGAGAGAATACAAGGAGTAGTGAAGGGCAGTTCATGTGTATGTGTATATATAGATATAGGCCTATATATGAGTGTGTGTGTGTGTGTGTGTGTGTGTGTGTGTGTGTGTGTGTGTGTGTGTGTGTGTGTGTGTGTGTGTGTGTGTGTGTGTGTGTGTGTGTGTGTGTGTGTGTGTGTGTGTGTATCTCGGCTCACTTGCATTGAACAATGCAGCAGTGCAGAAAGGACTCGCCTGTAAATGTCATGTTCCTTCAGACAGCCAGGACAGATGAGATGCAGACTGCGGTATGGCTTAAAACCACACACTTAAATGCACAGGTGTCCTAATGTGCTTTCAGTCAGAGCAAGGGTCTGGGAAGTGCATCTCCTTGAGCACACAGACTCTTTAATTGCAGAAGTTTCCAACCCCAAACTGTTAAACAGACATTGGACCACTGTGCTCAAGCCATCTAAACTAAAGTGACAGTTATTGGCCCCTCTCGCCCAGGAAAAAACATTGAGCTATTTCCTGTTGTGTCCCATTTCGCAGTAGGAGTGTATTCCCATGCATTTGATATGGCCATATTAACCATGCACTCGTGAGCTCAGTCCATAACTCATGACTCAGGTTGAAATTTACAGCTCTTCACTACATTAAAACATTCTCTGCATGTGTTTTTCCCTATTGACCGAATTCCCATAATACCGTTTTTCATAAAGCGTGCCACATTTAATACTTGTGTACTGTCTGTCAAGCATTTTGGCTTGAATGGTGCTCCTGGTTATAATAGAATAGGTGATGATAGGTAATACGGGGAATTGATGAACTTTTGTTTTTAGTGTATTTGCCCTTAGTTTTATGATAACACACTGTTGAGCATCTAATTGTTCACTACAAAGATTCATGAGGAGATGGGCTGGTCTGTATTTGTTACAAAGGGCATATTTGTATTTTATTTTATTTTATTTTATTTTACTGCTAATTAAAACATCTTATTTCCCCATATATATGTATGTATGTGTGTATTTATTTATTTATTTATTTACTTGTTTACTTATTTATTTGCAGTACTACTAAATCTGGCTGATGCTGATAATTATTTTGATGTTATGACTAACATTAAAAAAAACTGTGTTAATAAATGATAATAAATTCATTCAAATGATTCATTAACAAAAAAAAATACATTCAGAAATTGCTAGTAAAATGCGCAAATAATTACAAAGAAGGGGCAAGTAAAATATTTAAACATGCCATCTTACAGTAGAAATACTGAAATAGTATTCTCTCATAAAATGTACTCCAATAATCTCCAATAGAGAAAAACTTTAAAAAAAAAAAAAAGGTACAGAAACAATTTTCACTCAGAAATATAGCAAATTTCACAATTCCATAGAAATGGGTAGTACCATTGAATGAATCGACATTTTAAAGTAGAAAATAAAAAATCAATAGAATGTGCTAATCTGTTTTATTCACAACTTTGAATCATTTTACTGTGTATTTCTTTGGTTAATCAGTTATTTTTCCACTTGTATTGGATGGAGACATAAATATGGGAGGACAAGGAAAAAAAGAAGAAACAGGATTGGAACACAATGTGTTGGAACTGATCCTGAATCTCCCATCTGAGTACTACAGCTCAACATGTCTTGGACACATGAAATACCCACTAGGCCACGCCTCCAGCTGGTGAGTTTGACTTTTCAGATGGTGGATCAAATGTTTGTGTATTTGTGCACACAAATAATCATTTGCAATTTTACATTGACCTGATGATGTTGGGTTTGAACTGACTGTCTGGCTCTATGGTCTGTGTTCGCTGGACTCTGGTTCAGTGATTGGAATGATAAGTGCACAGCATGCAGAGTCAGGCCTGTCAGATGCTGCTGGAATAGCCATCAGTGTTGAATGATAAAACCCCTGCGCACTCTCACTGTGTAGAAAAGACATTCCGTCTAACCTTACTTTATATATTCTTCAGTATAAAATATCGTGTACATAAATTACACACCTATCTTTGTGTGTGTGTGTGTGTGTGTGTGTGTGTGTGTGTGTGTGTGTGTGTGTGTGTGTGTGTGTGTGTGTGTGTGTGTGTGTGTGTGTGTGTGTGTGTGTGTGTGTGTGTGTGTGTGTGTGTGTGTGTGTGTGTGTGTGTGTGATATATGAGAAAGGAGTTTAACATAATATTATAATTGGTGTTTTTTTTAAATCATTTATTTATTTGTAATAAATAAAAAAAGTGAGAATTATATACATTGTCATTCATTTGTGTCAGAGAAAACTGTGGTTTTATAAACTGTGGTTTCACACACTAACTGACAGCAGTAAGAGGTCTAGTGTGGTTGTCCACAGGGTGGGGGTCTTACTTTGTCATCACATCTGTGTTTTGCTTTGATTTACTTTTCCTTGCTTATCTCACTCTCTTTCTTTAGCTAGTCTTTGGTCATTGGCAATCTGGACAATTTCAGCATGTGAAACACTAATATGCATTTTGTGCAAAAAGGAAAATTCTTCTTTTTTTAACAAATGATCAGGAGGTGGTTCAGAAAATTTTGATACCCACAGGAGGTATAATTATTAAGTATATGTGTGTGATTTGAACATTAAATACAAATGTTGTTAAATTATTACCTATTTTTTCTCTCCTTTTTCAAACGTTTCATTACTCATGAACAGATTTTTATTTGGAAAATATGTGCCATGCAGCTATTTACGAGCCATTTACAAACACAATGGATCATAATATCCTAATATGAACGATTCATTTAATTGAATTTCTAGTCATCTTTTTGTTGTTGTTTTTTTTTAATAATTGCATTCATAACATATTAGCATGTATCTTTTAGCTTATGTGAAGTTAACAGTAAGTGAAACTACCACTAAAGATATCAAGTTCCTCACTACTTTGAGGTGATGAAGAATGATGGTAACTAAACAGTCATTATTGACTTTCATAGTATTCATGGTATTTAATAATGAAGACCTCATAAATGAAGAGATGCATGCACAAACAGATGATTGGCAAGCCATTACAAACACTCTCACTATCAACACTTCTGCACGCACACCATGCCTGCATCGACTCACCTCATCAGCAAACACAAACTCTCACAGCACTAAAATGTCACATTTCACCTCTCTGTCTGTATTTTCTTGTTGACTCTGTGTAATATTTTGTCAGAGGATTTGCTTGCTGCTATCTGGATTGTTTAATCCCCTGCACTGTTTCTGGCACCAGAACATGTAAACGGCAGTCTCGGTTTACTTGTCACTCTTTGAGTAGTTGGCTAATTTTGTTTACTTTCACACCGAGTCACTTAGCTCTATTTGTTTTCATAATTACAACCATAGTTCCTGGAGGCTATCCTTGCCCAAAAGGACGATTCAAAGAAACCGAGAAATCTGGGCCTCAAGACCTCCTGACACCTCTAAACCTCCCAGAGAGGCTTGTCAAGGTCACCTCAGATTATCACGTTCTTGATAGTTCAGCACCTAGTCTTTGACATGCAGCATAAATTACCTTATTGACCCAAATATAAGAAGACCCCCTTTTTCCAGATGTACCTTTTGGAAAAAGGCTTTTTGAAAACCAAATCTTGTTTTTGTTTTCTCTCTGTAAAACACATTTTTTCTTAAATTATTTTCATATTGCATATGTTTTAATTTTTGTTTTGAAAGTATGGCAAATACTGATAAAATGTACCATTACGAAAAAATGACAATTACATACAATGGCATACACTTTTTGATATACCATAAAAATAACAGGTAGCCCATATGAATTATACATTTAGGCTATAGTAGCCTAGCAAAAAATGTATTAACAGTAGAAGTGAAATCTTATTGTAGTCTTCAAATCTGGGTACTGTCTTATGTTTTAAAATTATATACAGAGGAAGTTTGGTCCCATCTGGCTAACATGTCAGTCACGACTCATGCCGCTGTAAGCTTTTCTTTTTCTTTTGTTTTCACTCGTGATCTTTACAACACACATTACATTACATATTTCATGGCACACTCGTTTTATGCGTTTTTGGCGCCACCCAGGGCTGGACTGGGGTTAAAATTCGGCCCTGGACAAATCTGGCCCATCTGGCCCACGAGTTCCTCGTGAATGTTTTACTGGGTTATAAGGCCTTAAATTGGAGTAAATAAATGAAAAGAAACAAATAATGATAGATATTACTGAATTATTAATAATGAACTTAATAATACATTTAGAAAGGAAATTGACAATAAAGCAATGATTTTGAGCTAAAATGCAGAAAATTTACTGCTTTAAATTCTGTCATCATTTCCTCACTCTCATGCTGTTCCAAACCTGTATGACTTACTTTCTTCTGTGGAACACAAAATAAGATAATTTGTAGAATATTTTGAAACCACTTTGGTTACCCTTGATTTCTACTGTATTCTACTGTTTGTATACTGTACAGAAATTTCTTGAATTTCTTGACATTTTGAATGACGTGATGGTGTGTAAATGATGACCATCGGTGAACTATCCCTTTAAGAACTTTAATATTAGTAAATAGTTAACAACTAATTTATATAAGACACTATTAAAAGAGAAAGAAGCTATTAAAGCTATTCTTTTAAATTATCCTTTGCCCTAATGAAATTTACAGCTGCAGTCCGTAAATTTTGCCTCTTTGTCGCCATCTCTGTTTGAAAACCTGGAATTGCAGCTCTGTGCGGAATTATCTTCATTGCATGGGGTTGTGCTCCGGCACAGCTCCAGCTTGGATGAATGTTTTGAGGTGAATGTGTGGCTCTCAGTCACCGCACCGGTGTGGATACTGTACTCAGGAATCACAGATTCTAGCCTACGTCTTGGAATATATGACCCAAATAAGAATTTTCACATTTTCATATATTGCCATCTGAACAAGTAACAAGTCTGCCACATTTGTTCTGACCAACTGGGGGGAAAAAAAAATACAATAAATCGCGCTACCAATGGTGATTAAATCTAACGATCGATTAGCTCGTATCACATCTAACCGTGCAAATTATTATTATTCTTATACTTTATTCTCAAATTATTAATGTTAAGAACATCAGCACTGCATGACAATGAGTATAGCGTGTATAAGCGTGTAGATTTCAATTTCTGTACAGTCTAATATCTAATTGTCATACCATTCGAATTTCATGTTAAGAAATTCTTTTAACCTAAAAAGCAAACTGTTCTCCCTTCGAACTGGCTGTCTTTAAAATACAAATCCTGTTTAATCCCAGGCTATCTGTAATCAGAAGCACATTTAAAACTGGAATATAATTTAATTTCATTCACATGTGTTTTATAAACGCATAATCCTTTCTGGATTACAATCCGCCATCAAAATGATGCATTTAATCATTCTAGCTGATGTGAGAATGCTATAAAGGATCAGCCACCTGCAGGATCCTCACATGCGATAGCCTACTAGCCGGGACAACTTCTTTATGTTTACAGAGGTGAAGTAATGACGCAGTGCCATGCTCGAATTTCCAGCGGAAACCTACCAGTACCACTCAAATTAGAAAACATTATTATAAGCTAAGCGTTGTGAATCGGGCTAAAGTAAGGTGATAGTCTTCAACACAGGCTGGTTATATACTTGCTCAAATATTGATTTCGGATAATTTTTAACCCAAAAAGCTTACTGAATACTACTACTACAGTTAGGAACTACTTTAATATAGTTCATAAAATCCAGAATTTAACTGACTCTATTAATAAGATGGTGGTCACAACATGTAAAACCATGGTCCTCATTACCATATGTTTTTTAAAATAAATAATAACTGAATGGATCAAGCGACTGCGCCGTTTATCATTTTACATTCGGAAGCGCAGTGCACGTTCTTCAGCGCTGTGCGGGAGACTGATCCGCTCTGCTTTTGGGCGCTGCTGGCGGATGCATTGCGTAGTGCCGCTTCAAACTTTTGGAGTAGCTATTTACTTTTTGCAGTTTCGCACGAGCTGTAATTTGAAAACAGCGCCTAACATGACTTTGCAGTCCTAATAGCCTATGGGGGAGGTCCCTCACTTCCGCGATCGGCCCATCGGGAATGTCTCGGTACTCTCGATGGCCATCCCATTGTTGTGGGAGTATTATTGACATGTTAAAGTCTAGACCCTGAATATAAGACGACCGCATATTTTCAGATGTATTTCCAAGAAAAAAAACGTCGTCTTATTCGGGTCAATACGGTACAGTTCACACTGTAAGTACTTTCAAAGTACTAACATGTATTTTTAAGGTACTAATATCTACCACTTAGTGGTAAATAAGGTACAAAGATGTACTTTTTAGCTTTTTTTTTTTCTCCTTAGCGTACTGCCCAAGTGACAGCTTTGTAACTTTTTTTCTGAGAAGGCCTAGAAGGTACTGAGAAGTTATACTTAAAGGGTTACTTTACCCCAAAATGAAAATTCTGTCATTAATTACTCACCCTCATGTCGTTCCAAACCCATAAAACCTTCATCTTCAGAACACAAATTAAGATATTTTTATGATGAAATCCGAGAGCTTTCTGACCCTGCATAGACAGCAACACAACTACCAAGTTCAAGGCCCAGAAAGGTAGTAAGGACATCGTTAACCTTAATTTTTCATAAGTGGTTCAACCTACGAGAATACTTTTTGTGTGCAAAGAAAACAAAAATAACGACTTTATTCAACAATTTCTTCTGTTCCCTGTCAGTCTTCTATGCCTGTTCATGGACTATTTTAACAATGTCCTTATTACCTTTCTGGGCCTTGAACATGGTAGTTTCATTGCTGTCTATGCAGGGTCAGAAAGCTCTCGGATTTCATCGAAAATATCTTAATTTGTGTTCTGAAGATGAACGAAGGTCTTACGGGTTTGGAACGACACGAGGGTGAGTAATTAATGACAGAAGTTTCCTTTTTGGGTGAACTAACCCTTTAATAGTGAATTGAATAGTTATAGCCTACTGAATAATTCACCCATCCCTCTTCCTCAAATTGTTCCAAACCTGAATGACTGATTTTCTATTGTGGAATACAAAAGAAGATAATTTGAAAAATGTGTTTTTATCCATACAGTGGGGTCCAAGTCAATGTAACATGATCCTTCAGCAATCATTCTAATAAGCTGATTTGCTGCTTAAGAAACATATTGAAAACGATTGTGCTCTTTTTTTCAGGATTCTTTATATTAATATCTATTTTATAATAATATATTTGCGTTATAATAATATTTGTTCTTGTAACATTATACACGTCCTTTCTGTAACTTTTGATCAATTTAATGAATTTTGTTGAATATATTCATTTTGTTCTTTCTTTCTTTCAAAAAAGAAAAAGAAAGAAAGAAAAAAAACTGGGCTGCCCATTGTTGTGCCATCTGAAGCAGTGACTCATGAGCACTATGATACCTCAGCAAATATAAACTTATTCAAAACTATACTTCTAATAATGTCTGGCAAATTGTGCAAAACACCATAATGGTAAGGTAATAATCAGATGATTGTATTCTTTTACTTTTGACAAAGAAGAAAGACATTGTTTAAAGGCATTTTTTCCCCCCTTTCAGATGAGACATTATCTTCGGTCAACTCTCCCACCCACCATCTCTGTGTCTTTTTCTGGCTCTCTCTTTTCTTTCTCTCATTTTTCCCCTCTCTTCCTGAGGGGAACAAAGCGTGATCTTAGCCCTGGCTTGATCCCTGCGCTCTGAGCAGATAGTTCAGCCAGGATTAATATTCTCTGCCACTTTGATGTCAAAACCACATACTGTATCACAAAAACGAAAAGGATGGGGGGTGAACAGGCTAAAGAAAGACAGTAGAGAACGAAAGGAAAGGACGACGAAAGAGGGATAGAGCAAGATAGAAGAAGTGCTCGGAATGTGATAGATTCCCTCTTGGCAAGTAGGGACCAGATGTATAATCTGGTCTCTGCTTGCCAAGGAAGCAGATGCCCCCCCCACCCTTCATCCCCCCTTGGCAAAGCGTGTGACACTCCATACCAGGGGCCGTGTTTGTACAAGTGTATCACCTCGGCTACCATAAGTGGGGGGTCAATGAGGGGGTGGTGGCCTACGCAGGTTTACTCTATTGGCTCTCTTCGCCGGTGTCGCTGGCCCCGAACATTAGAACAATCAGTCCCCCACCCACAAACCCTCCAGCCTGACTGGTTCAGTAGAAAGGGGGCGGAGGGAAAACAAACAAATGGAGTGCAATATTACTGGATGAGGGTGCTTAGGCTGGTTTTAGAGGAAGGTGCCAAAGGTGAGAGCATCTTGTGGGCGAGAGAGCGCCCATAATCTTCTCCAGACGAGGGCATGGAGAGCTTTGCCCCTCTGCAGTAATTACATTAGAGTCAAATGAATCCCACGTATCTGACAGAAACACATTTTTGCCCTCGAGGAGAATCCCTGGCTAATTGAGATCTGCCAGGAGAGGAGTCGAGCAGGCATGAGAAGGGCCTACCTATGCTATGAAGAGCTTTAAAGGGTTATGTGGGAGAGTGTGCCTTTTTGTTTAAGGATCAGTGTTGGGGAACGATGATTTTAAAAGTAACTTGTTACAATATTGCATTATGTAAGAAAAAAATAACTAATTATGTTGGATTGGTACATTTTACGTAGAGTAATGCATTAAGTTAATGACAATAAACGGTGCAAAAAGTGTGTTTACGCAAAAATCTCAATTACTGCAGTGAACTGGCATAACATTGGACACTCTCTATGTCTCAAAGTATTGTGCCATTCAAGTGGTGACAAAAATACTGCAATTACAAGTTCCAAGCACCAGTGACCGAGGAAAGTTGTATTTATGTGTGGGAAACTCAAAGTTAATGCATGAATTGCAGAGTTATGTTGATGGAAGGGACGTGTTGATTTGAAAAATTGTGTAAAAACTGATAACATGGATAATATATATGTAATGATCACTGAGCGAAAAGCACATCTAGTTAATTATAATGAATGATTTGCAAGTTATTTTAATTTTACGTTCTTTTATTTCTATCATTATAAAGGCTAACTACTCTACTTTGACAGTTCGCTTTATGCAACACAAATATTAAGTTTAATGCTGTGCATAAATAAGGGATAAAAATCATTTTAATAATTTTGAATTTAGATTGTTGTTTATTTGAGTTAATTGGTCACAATATACTTCTTTGGTCACTAGTTTGGGGACAAATTCTCACTATTAACTAAGACTTTTGCCTCAATAAACCTCCTAATTTGCTGCTTATTAATAGTTAGTAAGGTACAGCAATCATGGCATCTTTCAGCTACAAATGCCAGTTCCTCTGCCAAACAGTCAGCCCCGCTCAGATTTCACATAGATTTCGGTGATACACCGGCAAGAGAATCGGCACTATTTCGGTGAAAAGGGATAACAGAGAATGGTTGAATATATTCAAATTAAAATGTTACTTTTAAATGTTACATTTTTCACTTCTAAAATGCTTGTTAAATGAGTTTAAATGTATGTAAACTATGCTGTATTCACAAAAAAATAAACTTATTTTTGTCCATTGGTGTTCTTGCTTATTACTATATCTTCACCTTTTGATTATTACTGCTACTTCTAGTAATTCTAAGTGTGATTTCTAATTTCCAACCCATTTTAAGCAAGTAATATAGTAATTTTTAAACAATAGTTCAATTAAATAAAACAACCCAGCATGTCAGGTAAAATAAATCAGAAATGGTTCTTTTTAACCCAGCATTTTTAGAGTGTAATAATGAGAATTGGTTCCTAAACCGAAGTGTTATCAATTATTTTGTTTGGCTACTCATGTATTATGTTTCCTTGTTATACTTCCTTATATTATGCATGAAATGTCCAAGCGTAAAGCCCAACTCTGAGTTACAAGTTTCCCAGCTTGAAGGCAGCATATAATACACCATCAAGAACAACCCATCATGCTTACCCATGGCACAATGCTTGCTGATATTAAATATCGCACTGTTTCTCTTCTGCATTTGCATTTGTTATATACATTAATTGAAAATGCATTACCTCATTAATTACAAAAAAAAAAAAAAAACTACCTGACATACGTAACCTACGTTGCTTGTAACACGTTATCCCCAACACTGTTACTGTTCGGTTCATTTTGTGTGTGTTAATTGTGTGGTGCATGTAGCATTGGTGTTCACAGGTTTTCTAGTATAGATATACTGACTGAGTTCTTATTTGTAGGGTTTTGTGTGTATTTGTTTGTGTGTGTATAGATTGTGGGTATAAACATGAGTATGTCCTTATTTCTACACAGAAATGCTGGATTGGGATGGTTAGCCTAACCTCACACTTCCCTTAGCCTCTAACAGTGATGCGGATAACAGCCTCTATACGTTTCGTGTCCGTCTCCTGCCAGCTTTTCAGTGGTCATTAAAAGCCAGCCGTTATCAGTCTGCACAGGATGGATTCTCTGACGATGCAGGTTGAGAATCCCACTTCAGGTAACAGGTCCTTATCTGCCTCCTGATTGCCTCCGCGCTGGCAATCCGGCTGACGTTGGCGTCTCAATCAGTCTTTAAATAATCTGCCTGGCTCTCAGGGAGGAGGACTTTCTTTGGAGGAACAGCCGACTTTTAATACCTGCTTCAGCTCTGAGATGGGAAGCAACAAAAAACAAAATCTAAAGGGATGTGGCGTGTTAATAGAAGGGTGCTTTCACACTAGAGCTTTCAGTGTGGACTCATGTCCGTTTGAGTTTTGTTCATTTGGTTGGTGTAACAGCTGGTCTCCCAAACGCAGCCGAGTCTGTTTGAAAATGTGACCTGACCCGCTACAGTTGGCCATTGATATTAATGAAATATGTCCTAAAAATTGCTAATGATGACATATAAATACAAGTTCATTATAGTATTATGCATTTTTCATAGCTGCTTGCTTCTGAATAAATTGCTGAGTTGCTACTTAGTCGTTAAAGTGGTACTTTTGGTGTTACCAGAATTGGGAAAGTTACTTTGAAAATGTAATAGGTTGCAAATTACAAGTTACCCTATTAAAATGTAATAAGTAGTTTGGCTTAGGGTTACTTGTATGTAATTATGCATAATTAATTGTTATTATAATAGTAAGTGCATGTAACGTGTAACAAGGACACCTTAAAATAAAGTGTCACCCTTTATTAATGTGACTAATTACATTTGATTACTTTTCTAAATTTCTACAGGATGTTTTCAGCTGTTAATCATTTTCAAACATTTAAACCAGGCAGGATTAACCTTACAGTAGTACTCAACACTGATTACTGTCAGACTTTCAAAATCGTTCATCACTTGAAGTTTAGAATACATTTATGTTAAGGCAAGTTCAGCCTTTAGCACCTCTTATTACTTTGAGACTGAGGTAAAATACAGATTTAAAATCATGACAAGAAATAGTTTAATTAGCTATGATACTGTTTTTGAAATCAAATCTTTGCATAGTTATGACAGTTACGTGTAACTAGTTACTCCTCAACACTGAGAGTTACTCATGATGTTATTGCGAATATACCCCTTTTTAGATCTAAATAAGCATGTAAAAAGAAACCAGGGCATGGCAAAGGGGCCAGAAATGAATTTGAAAGGTTCTTGCTCACTGGCAAGGCTTTTAAAGTCAGAGTAATGGAGAATATAAAAGATGTCTATGTAAAATTAGGCGTTTGATGTCCTATGGCTTGCATTATATCTATCATCATCACAAATGACTTTGTCATTATGCTTAATATTGTTAAATAACCTTGTCCCTCTGATTTCATTATGAACATTTTAGAAATGAGCAGCCTCAGGTGGAATCTGCCGAGATTTTTTTTTTTTTTTTTTTTGCATTTCTCGCAATGCATTTGGGGGAAATCTGTTGAATTGATTTAAATAAGGTAAAATGTGTTAATTACAGCTGAGAGTACACTCTTATTGGAAAGCATCATTAAATTAGCTAGAATATTTCTAGTTAGACACACTTAGTGAGCTGTTTCTACCACCTAAGTTAGATGCTTGGTTTTAGGCCAATTCTAAGACATGGATGCAAATATTGTTTACAGAATAGAAAATCCTATAATAGCTTACATCCTTAGCTTAGCAGCATGCTAATGGAAAGATGTATTGAAACCAGGGGCAGGTTTTGCACATTTACTTCCCGATGTTCAGTGTTCCAAATCAGTCACTTGACAGTTATAATGTGGCCTATGTAGACAGCAGTCGGCAGGCGGCTCTCTAGGTTGTGAAGCAGAGCTGCAACATTTCTCTGTGCACAATGCATCAGATTCAGTGAAAGGAAGGAGCCCTGTGTTCATGTTCGTGTGTGAAAGTCTCATTCTGCCATATTGATATTCCATCATTCCTAGAGTGCTCTCTTGGGCTCCTCTTTTCCCATCTTTCTTTCCATCTCTCTCTCTCTCTCTTTCCCTCAGTTTCTGGTGATTATGGATAGCGTTCCTGCGGAGAGGTGAGTCTAGGCTGGAGCTGTCACCCAGAGCAGGATTTGTCTGTGTAAAAATAGAACAAGGCTTCATATCCCGGAGAAAAGGTCAAGAGCAGGTGGTGTGAACTCATCGTCAGCTCTGCACTTCTACCTGGAATGGATCATGTTAAACATGTCAAGCTCCTGCTAAAATGATGCTGAAAGGAACAAAAACAGATTTTTCCCCCAGTGCCTGGAAGAACTAAAGCTTCCATCATTGGGTTTTGGCTTTTGTAAACTCTATAATGCCAGTTGGGGGTATCAAGTCTCCGCCTTATATTTTTCTCCCTTCCTCTGTGGCCTGGCTGTGTATTGACACGTCCTGAGCAGGGGGAGAGTGATGGGTGACTCCTACCGCTGTTTCATGATCCCTCATCAGTTTTCCTGACTACCCAGCAGAATCTCACGTACGTCGACGGTACTTCCTCAATGTCACCAGAGTAGCTGCTTGGTCTTCGTGACCCAACATCGTCCTTTCCCTCCAAACCATATTTTCCAATGTTCCAAAGAAAATTCTGGAGGATTATTTTTGGTTTCTAGTTAGTGAAGGGTCTATTGAATATGAGTACCCTAACAGATGGAGTAGTTCCCTCTCTTTTACCCCTGACACTTCTGATTTGACTTCATGTCAAGCTCTCTCTGAACTCCAAACAAGCCCACTTGTGGCACAACGGGGTCCATTTTAGCAGTTTGATACAGATTTCATTTTTCTACTTGACTGGGTTATTAATCATTAAACACTGCTGATTGTTTAAGTTCCGTGAACTTGCCTGCTGATTTCCATTATAAGTGCTCTCATTCATGGTGCTTGTTGGAAGAAATGCACGGAATGCCCCAGCTGATGATTCTCTGTTGTGGCACTGTTAGTGTGTTTTTCCAAGCTTTCAGATGACACATTATGACATTATTGACTGTGATAAATACGCTTCCTCACTGCTTTTTTATTTATCTCTCTTCCAAGTCAAGAAAAAAAATATATTTTTAAAATGTAGCTTAAAACTGGTTTTAATGTTGGTTTCATCTGATTTTGAGAAATTATAACAACATTTTCAAGAGAGTTTAATGCATTTCAATTGAAATGTGGTGTCACCGTCAATTAAATGTTTATCTTTATTTTTTTTTTTAAATTTCTCTTAACTTTATTTTCAAAAACATTTTAAAATACATTTTAAAAAGTATGTTTTTTTAAATATATTATTACTATACAAATATTAATATATCATGAATATTATAATGTGAACCATGTGAATTTCATATCGTAATGCCATGATCTATCTATTTCAATTTCAAAAAATTGACCCTTATGTCTGGTTTTGTGGTCCATGGTCACATATATAGCTGTATATCAAAAATACATTATAATTGATCAATTCAAACATGCTCACCATAGAATCGGTGTATTTCAGTAATCATATTAATAAAATGCTTTTTTATATATAAATCAACCAGACAAAAATGTCATGTCATTGACCAATAATTTATTTAAATATACAACAGAAATGCTTTTGCCGGTAACACAAATGAGCTCTCTAAGTCTCAAGTATCCCAAACACACAAACATGACTATTTCTGCCCTTCTCTTTGCCCTCTCAATCATCTCAGTCCTGAGGGATTTTGAGGTACATGGTTTGTTATTTCTATGTTCTCACTTGGCTCCTAATTTTGAGTCAGTCATTGTTATCCATGAATATCCACCACAACTCCAGATTTAGTCATAGTTTTTGCCATGTCCCTCCACTCTACCTACTGGAGAGTGTTAATATGGCTCTCTATAAGTCAAAGATATTGAGAGAAACTTCACATTAGCACGGAAATGGACATGATAGTAAAGCACTTAGTGAGTGAGACTGGGACATCAATGGCCAAAGTGGGATGTCGATAGCCACTTACGTTAACGTCCTTGACGTATGCTGGCCGTGTCAATAACAATGAGGAACTGTCAATACCTCTATCAGTATTGTAGCCTCTGCACTGACTCCATCCAATGTTAACCCAAAAAGAGGTCTGAACTTTCTCTGTTTTGTTGTGTTATGATGTACCGTAAGAAAAATGTGGACAAGTAATAGAGTTGTGTGTACTTTTAATTAACTATTTGGATGTCAGGAGATGGAAAATAAAGTTGGTGTACTTTTGCGGGATGGTATCTGATAAATCTGTCTCCTAATATAAGTAAAGTTTCCATGCACCTAAATAAAGGCTTCACACTAGGAGGCTGCCCACAAATATGCCGGGGTTTGCAGGCTCCCATGAAGGATACCCCCGGGGTGGCTGAGAGAACAAGATGAACCGAGAGAGACTATTTGTGTTTGTGTGTGAAACTTGATGCATCGAAGGGAAAGAGGGGTCTCTAAGGCTGTTATTCTCCTTGGTGTCATTGACAACGCTACAGACGGATGTTGTTTTGGCCTTGTGTATGTCCTGTACACACATACACACGCAAAGTCACACAGTCTCATGCACAGAGGTGACAGTTATGAATGATACAATGACTCTAGAATAACATGCCAATGGATCTAGAAATGCTTCCTCATTTACTCAATCAAGCATGGTGTTGCAGGAAACTGCAGTTGAGGGCTGTAAAGTTGATTTAATATTTTTTGGTTTTAGTGCCAGACGTGTTGGCAATCATATATTCGTATTGAAATGTGCATCTGTGAAGTTATTCTCGCATACATCCTGTTTGTACATTTCTTACTTTGTCGTCATTTGTGTGTGTAATCTGGTGAGCGCTGGGCTGCATGGTGGCTGCCTCTCTTGTTCTCCCAGCTGTCCTAACATGGTGCTGTGTTGACTGTAAACACAGCTGCAGGTCAGAGTACCAGATTGGTCAGACACCGGGTCAGCGTAGAGAGAGAGCGAGAGAGGGAGGACTCATTTTAGAGAACCCGCATGCAACAATAATCTTTAACTTGAGCTTGACAAGTGGAACATCACCCTTTGTGTTGGTCAGTACTTTATGTAAGCTAAATGTTAAAAAAAAGTTCATAGGACAGTGCTCCCAAAAGGCATCTGGGCACTTTTGGGTGCTTAAGTGCAGTGCAGTGAAATGATATTCTAAAGTTAACACTTTTCTGAACCATCATCTCATGATTTTTTTTTTTTTTTTTTTTTGGTTAATGTATGAAGTCTGGTCTTCTCAAGTTCGTATAGTTTGTCACGTTAACTATGAACTAATATTAGATGTTTGAACATTATATGTATTGTTTTATCATTTAATATTAACCTTTAAATAAAATAACTTGCTTGAACAGGGTGTTTGTGCACACTTTCCTTAAAATAACTGCCATTTGGATTGATACAGTATGACATATACACAATATATATATAAGAAATCCATGCATTTTTAATTGTCCAAATTATTATTGGGGCCTCTCTTCATCAAAAGGAGATACAATCTGGACTTTTAATTAAATATAGATCAGGCACGCATTAAAAGGTCACTGTCTGGAACAGATGGCATATGGATAATGTGCTGAACTCTCCATTTTGTCCAGCACACCTCTGTTAGGAGGATGCTGTATTATTGCTATTGCTCTGTATATTTATAGTGTTCCTCTGCATGGGATGTCAAACTTAGAGCTTGGTGCTGCTGGTCCGGGATCCCAGAGGAGTAATCAGAATCAGCTGGGTTCATAGAGGTCAGGCCAGGCCCAGAGGTCAGTCCTGGATGCTGCAGGGTCACCGAATGCTAGGTGTGACCCTGACACCCTGGATCGCTGGAAGAGTGCGCTTATCAAACCCTCTGGACTTACAGTTATTGATAATGGGCCTCGTGTCCTCATAACCTTTCATTGACTCATTGAGTTCATTTATGTATGCAGCGGCTAAAATAGGAAGAATTTATATATTCGATAGCCGCAGAGACTAGAAAAGGCGAGAGAGGTCATATTTGTTACTAAACAAGCCCTCATTCCTAGCAACGAGACCTTTGACGTCAGATTCCGAACAGACATGAAAAAGGTCACTGGGGTCATCCCGGGGGAATGTCAAGAGTTGGTGTGTGTTTGTGTGTCTATGTTAGTGTTTGTGTATGTACGCCAGGAAAGAGGCACAGAGTTCCGAAGAGAGGAACAGATGGAGACAGAGAGAGAGAGCGGGATGGCGAGCAAGAGAGAATGAAAAAAAGGCAAAAGGAAATAATCAAATTAGCTTTTTTGAACTGAGCTAGCAATGCAACGCCGCACAATATCCTGCCGCGCGCCAGTTTCCCGTGAGAACGGGAGTCGGGTACACACTGCTCACTCAGACAGTTCAAACATATTTACCCCTCATTGGAAGGTACAAATTAAATTAGCCCCTCCACAAAGAGGGGATGTTTGCCCCTTCTGTTCTGATGTCATGGTAGTGGGCTACATGGAGCGGGAGGCCACTGCAGAGTAACCCACATGCATTTATCTTCCAGACCATTCATCTTCCCGTTCATACTAATGCATACACACAGCGACTCTTGCCTCCAAACGCAGAGGATGAAAGCACCGCCCTGCCTCTTTCTCTGCCTGGATGCATCCGCTCCATACCCCAAATGAGAGCAGGAGACACACAGTCAAGTGTCTGAGACTTTTTGTATTCGACACCATAGATGTTCGCTCACTCCCTCTTTCTCTTTGTTTTGCTCTCTCTCTCTCTCTCTCTCTCTCTCTCTCTCTCTCTCTCAGAGTTTCCAGAATTTTTGTCAAAGGAGTAATTTATCTAGAACTCTGTCATCATTAACTGAACCTCATATCATTTCAAACCTGTAGGTCTTTGTTTTACTTAAATTTTTGATAATATTCTTTGCTATTTCAGTATATGAAATGGAGCCTTAAAGCCTCAAAAGGATGCAAAAATCACCATTTAAGTATCATGAAAGTAGTCCATATGAGTTGTCTAAACTATTGTGTATTGCAGGGATGATTTTTGTAGGCCAAAACCTAGAAACAAATTAGCATTTTAGCACTTCGAATTCCATTGTCCTAAAGCATTGGTCTCAAACTCAATTCCTGGAGGGCCACAGCTCTGGATAGTTTAGCTCCAACCCTATAATCAAACACACCTGATCCAGCTAATCAAGCTCTTCAGGATTACTAGAAACTTCCAAGCAGGTGTGATTTGGAGCTAAACTGTGCAGAGCTGAGACCCTCCAGGAATTGAGTTTGAGACCACTGTCCTAAAGTCAATGGGTTTTTGGTTAAACGCCTGAAATAAGGTCTGTGGTTACCACAAGCATAATATATTTCCACGTTTTATAACTCATCTACTCATTACAAACTATTCTAGCTCAAACTTTCAGGGTTTTTTTTTTTTTTTTTTTTTTAATAAAGAATAGTTTTAGGAACTGAATCAACAATTCAGTTCAAGGGTTCTGACACAAGTCTTTCAGATATACAGAGTATTTTCATGAATAATGCATTACATAAGACTATCAAATGCATTTTGAAGATGTGCAATACAGTGTACAAGTCCTATGGGTCAGGTTTATGGTGTTTTGCACCCTTTTTGAAGCTTGAGGCCTCAGTTCTCACTCATTTTATGAAAAAGAGCAACCAGCATAATTCTTCAAGATGCTCCTTTTAAGTTCCATAGACAAATCATGTTAGTTTGGATCTGAAAAGGAAACTCTGTTTTAATCATGGACATTATGGATTTGTCCACTCTTTTGTTCTCGAGATGGGTAACAGCATTGTAAGGTCTGCAGTGCCCTTTTATGTCTGAGTGTCCTCAGCATTGAGATGATTCAACATTTCCCCTCCTCGTTCCTCTCTTTTCCTCCCTTCCTTTTTTCTTTTGACAATAAGAAGCCTCTGTGGATCATAAATGCTTCCAGACATCGTACAAGGACGCTATGCTGAAAGATCTTCCCTCTGTCTCTTTAAAATGCTCCATCTGCTTCCAATGACAACTGCTTTACTCCCATAGTCTTTATAATCATGTCATTCAGGCGCAGAATGGATCCAATGCTGCTGTATCTGTGCCAACAGGCCTGTTCACTGATTACGTGATTATTTGATGGCTTTTGATTGTGCCGATTAGGCAAGGTGATGTCTCAAGGATTGCAGGACTCGATTTGTTACACATCAAGGTTATTAACAATATCATATGGACAGAATATAACTACAAAGGGGTCTCTTTTCATTTATTTTTTTCCAAACAGAATGTAAGAATACCCCTGAAAAAGACCATTTGTCCAAAACCTTGGTTAACATAACTTGAAAGAGTCCAGACCTTACATCCTTTGTACAGTTCTTTCTCTCAGATGCATTTTTACCTGTCTGTAATTCTTCCCACAGAAACTTTTGTTTCACTTTTGTTGAAATGTTCCCAAAAGAAGTATTTGTGTTTTGGAAATTGATATAGGCAGACTGCTTTTGTATGCTCTCATGTTTAAATGTGTTTTCGATGAGAACCCTGACAGAATAATAATAATAATAATTAAGTCAACTTTTATTGTCATATGTACAATGAAATACTTCTCCACAAATTATCGACAAAACAATGTATATATTCTAAATATCCAAATGTACAAAATAACAACAATAACCAGATAATAATTCCCATAGAATAAAGTACCAGTGCTAATTAATTTATTATGAGGGATCAGTGCAAAGTAGGAAAACAGACGGGTAAATGGTACACTGAAAAAAAAAAAAATTAATTGAATTTACTAAATCTTTTTAAAGCTGCAGTCCATAACTTTTTTTGTGTTCAAAATGTACAAAATGTATATAATAAGCGAGTACACCATAAATCCATTTTCCAAACCACTACTGTTCACCTTTAATAAGTGTTTATATTCGGACTATTTTAGACTGGTTCGGGTAGGTACCGCTGCATAGTATCCCTGTACCTGCGTGATTGGTCATAGACATAAACAGAGAGAAGTAGTTCCAGCTACAATGTTCTTCCGCAAGACGCACGCAGCTCTGTTTATTAGCCGTTAGAGCGCCAAAAGTTATGGACTGCAGCTTTAAGGTAAGTAGTTGCAATCAATTTATTTTAGTTGCATTTAAATAAACAAATTTAGTTGACAAACGTTCAACTTTTTTTATTTAAATGTAGCTAAAATAAATTGATAAAATACATTTATCAAGAGCATGCTCACATAGAGAAATAGCAGTAATCATTTACTTCCGACATCTGAGCTGCTTAAGAAGCAGAGGATTAACTTTACTTTTGTTTTGAAAGGAATGTGCAGATTCCCATCTGCCTAAATGTGTCTATGTTTGCGCGAATCATTCGTGATCCAGCCTCATCTACAGAAGTGAGTATAAGGGTTTTTTTATTAATCTTTACAAATGGCCTTTCCTGATGATGTGCTAGTTAGCAGTTTCGTGGCTGAAGTTTACAGTTTGCTCGTCACTCCATGGAGGAGATTGGCAGGGCCAGCAGAGCTTATTAGTATTTAAAGCAACATGGAATAAAAAACATCTTGATGAAAACGGGAAAATGGGCATCCGATTATAAAAATAGCAGCACAAACGTCAGAACTATAACGATTCACACATCGTCACATCATGCACCTGCAACGCTTCTGTGTAGGAAGAAAAACAGAATGAAACAACATAGCCTACATACAATGAATAAAATAAATAGTCCTAAACAAAATATATTTCACTTAAATAACAAACATATTAACAAAAGCAAATAAAAAAAGTGCGCAACAAGTCTACACCGAGTTCCGTTTCATTTTTGTAACCACGCCACAAGTTCAAGGAAACCGCGAGAAGGCTGAAAGCTGTTTTGTTTTCATTTTGTTTTCTTTATTTTACAAAAGCACAATGTTTTGTTTTTATTGAGAGTATAAATAAAAGTGAACCCTTTATAGTTTCGAATAATGTCTTATTCTTATCTGTATGACCAAAAATGACAGAGTATTATAAGTGTTCGCGCCAGAGCCTCTCAAGGGAAACATTTGTATTCGTGCCGAATGAGAGATGTATAGGTGCGTTTTAGTTTCTCTTTAAATAAATTTGTTTTGGCTAGACTTTTATAAGTTGTTTATAACGAATGTCATTATAATTTGTGTTTTATTTTATAATTTAATACAATTATAAAATAAAATACAAATTATAATGGCATATATGTATAACTTTGTCCTATAATTGTATAGCTGCTTATATTTTCAGATTTTTATGTTGCTCTGTTCTGAATATCGTAAAATTCAAAGGATTTGCTGCAACGCAATTTTGTGGGATATGTGTATATAGGCCTAGCAGTATTATTATTATTAGTTTTTTAAATCCATGCAGCAAATGTTTTAAAAACAGCTTGAAAAAAAAAATGCTTTATTGCATTCCAGTTGTTTTTAATGGACTTTTCACTATACCTTTTATGGGTAGCTTGAATGTAAAACATTGTCATGAATTCGTTATATAAATTAATTGTTATAGGCTAACCCAATGAAAGTGTGTATAGCATGATTTTCTATTTCTATTTGGCGTAATATTTATACGCAGAAATTGACTTTGGCATGCATATGATATGCAATAGATTAGAGGTCTGGGGTAGGTGCGTATATGCACACCAAAGTCAATTTCTGCGTATAAATAGCACGCCAAATAGAAACAGAAAATCCCGCTACTGATACGCATTTTCATGAGATCGGATTACTAAACGGAGGAATAGTGAGAGAGCGAACGAACGCGAATCGATTGTGAAGGCACCAACTCAAAAGACTGATTAATTCATAATTACTGGCATGGTTGGTTCAGTCGACAGCAGTACGGGACACATATAATAACTGCTGAAATATTTGCAGAGCAAACGTTTCTCAGGTCAGTCTGAGCACTCATGGTATGCACAGTGTGTACAGCCGTACACCTGCAGGCACCACTGATTGGGCATATATTATGTGTGGTACAGTGGAGTGCATATTCAGTATTTTTAAAAAGAAAAGAAAAAGCCAATTTGGTTACCTAGATTGACGGTATGAAGCTGTAAAATACTGGTAAAGTATGTCACATTGTGGTAGTCTGCTGTATCCGCCACAATGCATGCTCAGAATTACCCTGTAACGTAGTGAAACTGCGTGCATGTTTGGGATTTGTGAGTGTTTTTGTGCCGTTACCTAATTTGCATAATTCCTTCACTAAATCAGGCACTAAAACTGCAGACAGCAAGTGCAAATAAACAGTGCAGAGTTGCCCCCTCAGACTAACGTCCATGAGAGAGAGGCTAACATTACTGTCTCCCTCTGACCCAAGAAAGGTGGGAACAAGCAAACAAACAGTTCCACGGAGGAATGCGTTTCTCTGTCGTCTTTTAGGAGCAGATGAAAAGGGAACAAAACGGGGTGAGAACTAACAGGCAGGCCAGCATGTCAGTTGTCACAGTTCTCTCTATTTGTCTCACACTGCCTCTCTCTCTTTCTCTGATGGCCTCTGCCCCGACACTTCATTCTGCCGTTGAGCAGTCACAAAAGGCTAGTAACTGCACTGCCTGTTGGATGTGTAAACAATGGCATTGTTTACTGTTTTGTTTATTATGCCAGGAGAGATTAGCTGTTATTGGTTTCCTCCAAGCCCAGCGGAGAAAAAGCTGCTTTTAGCCACTACCCTCCCACACACACACACACACACACACACACACACACACACACTCGGTCCACCATTGAGGCTGTCACACCCCTGTCAGTTCCAATAAAAGTGCCCTACCTGAAGTATGCAAATGAGCCGCATTGTGGCGTTCGGGCACTGGACAGGCGGCCATTCTCCAGGCCCCTTTCTATTATATCAGAAGCTTGGGGGCCAGGCACTCCTGGGGTCAGGGCCTTTCACCCTCTAGGTCTTGACTTCTGCCACCGTCGCCTGACAAATCACCCCCACACACACAAAGGGCCGCTTGATCCACAGCGTGAGAGAGCTGGCCCAACTGCAGCCGGGCTGAGCGAGCTAACGGCCCTCTTTTTTTCTCCCTCCCCTTCGCCAGCCAGACTGTTACGATCAGACAAAAGGGGAAAGACGGGATGTTGAAAGAGGAAAAAGGAAAAGAGGGAGCAGAAGAAAGAGGGAAGGGGGAAAGCCGAAAGAGAGACGTTTGGGTCCTTTCATTTGGGGCGACTGTGATAAATGGTTGCCCTTTTGCTGGGCTGTGCACTCCCACTGTTCGGTTGGAGCCCTGGGTGACAAGAGGGTCTTTGAGAGAGAGAAAAAAGACAGACAGATAGACAGACGGAGAACGACAGACACCTTGCGATATATATTCTCTTGGAGGCTCTACGGCTTTGAGAACAGGAGCCGAGGGCGAGATGTCGTAGACAGGGTGAATTCGATTTTTATTCCTTATCCACCCACTGCTGCACAGTCTTGGCACTGAATCAACCATCTGTATTCATTTAATTGGCACAAATTATCACGGCAAAATTGAAAAATATAGCATAAGCTGTAAAATCAATAAAAAGTGACTCTTTTCTTTAGAATTCCACTGAATTATCTTAATTTTTGGTGATGTTTACTTTATGCGGTGGGTAGTGCGCAGGGTCTCACGCTGTGGCATTCGGGCGACTCAAGTTCATATCCAGATTAGGTTTCCTGACCCTGTCCCCTTGTCTTCTCTTTATTTCCTGTTATCTTGCCACTGTCATTGTATTGTAAAGTGTGAAAAAATATAAAATAGGAACACGTACATTAGTGCTAAATTTGTCAAACTGACATGTTTAGTGTCTATCTTCATTGCTGTTTGTTTGGGATGCTAGGCCAATTACTGCTTGCAAACTGTATCAGAAGGATCACCCAGAGCCCAACAAAGGCAAATTATCCAATTGAGAGCGTTACAATCTACTTAATTGGCTTCTAAAGGCTGATTAACAAGTTTGAATTAAAAGAGAAAAGGAGGAGGAAAAAGAAGAAGGTTGAAAGGCTCTAGTGAACGATATGAAATTCATGGTTGATTTAATTGTTTGTGATGAGCCCCTTTAGGAGGCGAAGGGGGTGAGGGGGCTAGGATTACACGCAGCTAAAAGTCACTGCTCTGCCACAATACTGGAGAAATTGGTTGGCTATCACTATTCAGCGCACCTCGCCTCCTACCTTTAGCTGGGATGGCAGGGCTGTGCTGTAGTGTGAAGCTCTGGGGGTGGAAATTGGAGGTTATGCTCCTCTTTTTCTCTGTAATCTCACCCTAGAGGTTTGAGGAAACCAGTGTTGAGAAAAACTGAGCAACTTTGGTTGGACTTTGGATGGCTAACCGGATAACTCACAAACACGTGTGCGCACACACATATGTGTCTGAGAGACACATGCACGCTCTGACAAAAAGAACGATGTGCCACCATGCCATAATCTCCGCCTTTGCCCAGTGGCCCAAATTTAATCCAGCCTTTGATCCGCCCCCTAATCTGTGATTACAGGCCTAGTGCAGAGGGTGGGGTGGTGGGTGCGCTGCATGGTAGGGAAGCCTCTCTCTCTCTCGTCCCACAGGGAGTCTGCCAATTGACATGGGCTTTAGCGCTTGCTCTTCCATGGGCGGGCAGAATTAGACCCTAATGCCTGTTTAGGGAAATACTGAATACAGTGAGCATTGAGAAGCCCTTGGTGGCCATGATGGGAATAATCATGCCTCCTCTCATAGTTTGTCTTATATTGAGGAGAGGGGAATCGCATTAAAAGAGAAACTAGGACTTTGGTGCAGTTGTCATAGCATGTAGCACACCATAAAATACCTTGATATTGTGGTGGATAAGTAAGTAATTTAATAGAATTTTCAAAATGTGTATATCAGTATATTGTTTATTTCATCCCAGGCTCAGTAGAGAATCATACCTGTAGTAACATTTCTGTAAAATGGCATTATGTTGGTTCTTGAACATTTCGCAAAACTTTCAAAGTGAAATGTCCAGTCCAGTGAGTGGCGCTAAAAAGTAAAGTACTAAAGCAAGTACTTTATTAAGTTGTTTTTTGTACGTATCATGACAGTTTACAAATTAAACATCCAGTGAATAGCACTGAAAGGTAAAAACACAATTGTGTTTGAAATATTATTAGCCAATTACATTAAACCCTACCCTTAAACCTAATCAATCCCCATCAAATGAGAGATAAAAATGCATTTTCCGAAGTAACCATGCAATTTTAGCTTGCTTCTACAAAACTCTTTTCACGGGACTCACACCCAAGCACTCTGCATTGCATGTGTAAGGCTGTACCAGGTGAGTAACCGGGCATGTTTACTATGTCAGAAAAACCATACATATGGAGCTGGTTATGTAATACAGATGCCAAGATATATTAGTGTACAATTGAAAAAAGAAAAAAAAAATGTTTTGATGTCATAAGTTAAGTATTTAATAAAAATTAAACAAAATTAAGTAGTTAATAAAAGATTTTCTGCCCCTGTAATGATCATTTATGTCAAAATAAATAAAAACTGTTGGTGTTTTACTGCCTCTAGTATTTATATTGGCTAGAAAATGTAGGGAGACACATATTTCCAGTAAGCTTATGTTGCTTTATTTCCATATCTATTTCACATGCCTATAACTAGCCTATAGTCCATTGTATTGCGATGCGACATCATAACCTCAATCTGATAATAATAATCATATTTTTTGCATTTGTTTCAAGGCAGTAGAATGTGTTGTCTGATGTTCTCTCATTTTAATTGAAAACAAAACTCTGAGTTTTGCTGTGAGAGTAGAAAATCCTGATTTATTACCCATCCAGTGCGATCCAAATGATGTCTCTGATGAGCCGCCCCACATGAATGAGACACTTCAGCTGTGTTGTCATCAACTAATTTACTAGTTTGTATATAGAGCGTACTGAAACATCACTGCTGAGGTTGGCTAAGAATAATAGTTTACTCTACGGCACATTACAAATAATTGGGCCAAACCGGAGGAGGCCAAAGAGCTGATGCCTCAGACACCCAGAGGAGGGCTCTTCTTAGGAAACCACTTTCTGTAGCATCATCGAGTAGCTATGAGAGAATTTCAAAATCAACCACTTGAAGAGGTAAGGGAACATAAAAACCCTTTCCCAGCCTACTGTTATAAAAGTCACTTAGCGTTTGGTTTGAAAGTAACCAAGCCACCATGACAGAAATTGCATTTTCGGGAAGTCTTTTTTTTTTCTGTAGTAAAATAATGATCGCCTCTGCTCATGGCATTGTTTTCTGTAATGAATCACTCTCAGACGAGCGAGCCCTTGTGTTGTGTTTCCATTATGTGGTCTGACAGAGTAATAGTGATCTTGGCCCAGCGGGTCAAGAGGTGGCTGAAGCGGCCACAAAGGCAAGCAGTCAATAATATCGGGATCTTCCAAATCAATGGCATGACATTTAAAAATTGACCTTAGACCAGATGTAGACTTGGGCTATGGACAACATATGTGCAGCATGACATTATTTACATGTGTGTTATGAGGAACAGATAATTGCACATTTAGATGAGAAACAGATCTTGATGCATTATGTTCATTATGTTCAAGTACAACTGCCAGTGGGCTCACATTGATTTGTGTATCATCAAACCTCTGATTGCTCTAGACTGACTGAAATGAATCAACTTCTGTAACCTAAGATACACCATGTCCACACATATAAATCTGTTTGGAAAAGTTATAGGCCCTACTGGCAGCAAAACATAGTCATAAGTCTGTGAACCTTTTCACACGTTAGTTCAAAATGTTCAGATAGATTCCCCCGCTTTGTGTTTTTAATGCACTATCATAGAATGTCTCACCTTCCAAATTCCATTGTGCTGCAAAGAGCTTGTCACATGACACTCGCATTAGTGGGCATGCTGGAGGACAGAGTATAAGTGAGTAGGTTAGATTATTAGTTTTCTTTTTAGTTAGAAACTTTCCAAAAATCATTTGCAAACGCTGTGGACTGTACCTCACATTTATGTATTAAAATACCACATTTGTATGTGTCAAAATTTTAGTTTTACTTACAGCTTTTATTGACTTGTTCACTAGATTTATCTGATATATTTGAATAAACTTGGAATTTAAATAAATAAATAAATCCAAACCTATCCATGATTGTTATCTGGCAGGTGGGGGAGTAGAAAAACTGTTTTCCATATACAATACATATTATACAAAGAGACTGTGTTGGTTTGTTTTCATTGCAGTATACTGCTGAGTCTGTCGGAGCAAAGACATTTAGAAGAAAGCAGACCAACTACTTGTTGCACCAGAAAGGATGAAAATGAATAACAGGGAAAGTGGAATACCTATTTGTGACCCTGGACCACAAAACCAGTCATTATGGTAAATTATTTCATTGATGTATGGCTTGTTAGAATAGGACAATATTTGGCTAAGATACAACTATTTGAAAATCTGGAATCTAAGGGGTGCAAAAAAAAAGAAAAGAAAAGAAAATTCAAAATACTGAAAAAAATTGCCGTTAAAGTTGTCCAAATTGAGTCTTTAGCAATGCATATTACTAATCAAAAATTAAGTTTTGATATATTTATGGTACAAATGTCTTCATGGAACATGAATATCCTAATGTTTATTTTGATTGATGATTACTTAATAATCCTAATGATGTTTGGCATTAAAGAAAAATCGATCATTTTGACCCATACAATGTATTGTTGGCTATTGCTTCAGATATAACCATGCGACTTTGATGTTGAAACACTTGCATCAAAACCCTGAAATTATTTTCGAAAGGTGATGGCGTCTATTTTTTTTTTTTTTTTTGGTCACTACTGTAGGCATCAGTGTGAAGATATGAATATAACTTTTATTTGAACTTTGGATATTATTACTCTGCATCCTGTGTAAGAATGACATGCTCACACAGTCATTCATGATCTCACACTCACACAAATTACCTACCGTCACACACACTTCACCACATTAATTTACTTGCAAAAGAAAAGCTCACACACACACACGCACAAACACAGTTGTACCGCACTCACTCAGTCTTACACTTATCCTCCCATCCTAATGCCAGGCAGCAGTGGAGGAGCAGGGCATATTTCTTCCCTTCTACTCAATGAAATGGAGCCAAACACTCCTAATTAACATGGCGGTGCTCTGAATGGAGCTATGGCTCTCAGAGTGGCAGCAAAGTGTGAAATGCGCCATAAATCCATCTCGCAGAGAAATGTGAGGACAACACTGAGACTGAATCATCTTCTCGGCATTGCACCAACTGACCTGGTGCCACCCTTCACTGTCCTAAAGTACTTACTGTAATGGAGTAACAAAGTAGGTTGGACTGTCAACTGTTTAAAAATGTTAATTAAATTCATTGTGGGATATGCAGATTAACTGTGTATATATTGAAAATTATCCTGATTGTTTTTCTTTCTCAGAAAAACACCCAAATAGTGATGAAGTTTTTACATTGTTTGTAATAATGCTTTCAATAGACTAAAGTAGCTTTAGAAGTTAATATAATTGTAATTGTTTTGATGTTTTTTAAAGAATTTTTAAATACAGTTTTAAAAAATGATTAAAAAAAATATTACAAAATAATTTTATAGTGTCGTAATATAGATAGATAGACAGACGGACAGACAGATATTTTTAAATGTATATAACAGTCCTAAAATAAAAAAAACTAGCATTAAAGAATACAGAATTTTTTTCAGTAGATGTTTCTTATTTTCATAACTAATATTTTTATTTATGGTGATTAAATGATGATTCATTCATGTTGCATCGTAGACACCATGTAACGTGCACTGCATAGACCTAAACATCTTCATTTTTGTAAAACATTCCTGTTAATGAGTTATTTATCTTTAGTTATCTAGTTCTGTAAGACTGCACAGACCACAAGCGGGAGTTCAGCACTGGGTTACATGTTATGAATGTGTCACTTATTAGGGTCTTTTCAGTAAATGTTTTTCATGAAATGTTTAGAAACATTTTTGTGTCCATGTGTGTGTAGGAGCTCACAAATATCATGAATATACACACACATACCTACAAACTTTGACTGACAAGACAGGTGTCAACCTTTGATCCCCTCTGACCTCACCTTGGTTTTACTGGACACAGACCATAGATTGTTTATTACACAGAGAGAGAGAGAGAGAGAGAGAGAGAGAGAGAGAGAGAGAGAGAGAGAGTTTTAACTTTACTTCACTTATCCAAAGACACTATCTTTAACTGTGGAACATGAGTCTGAAGCTAATTCTGTCAACTAGCTGGGAGGAGGGCTATGAGAGCCGTGGCCTGTAATGCAGATAGCACCTCAATGTAAGCTATTACTCTAAACTAGGCCTGTTAAGCCTTTGGGGGGACTCAGCACAATATCGGGTCAGAATAAGAATGGAGTCTAAATGACTTGGCATGGCAGTAATGTAAATGAAGCCAGAGCTTTGCTCCAACAGCAGGAAGGTCACGGTCCAGCTGTCAGCTCACGTTTGGGAGTAATCGTTTATATGCCAACCTCCTTCTCCCTCTTCTTTCTCTTATGCTCGTTTGCCTTCTCACTTCATTCTCGCTGCGTCTGTTGCATAGCTCTTCCTCCATCCTCCATCCTCATCTGTCTCACTCGATCCTCTTTTGCTCTTCTTCATTGTCATGTCCACCTACATGCATCACAGCGGGGTTTTGGCCATAAAAGCAGATGTGTATTTGTTGGAAATGTTGCTTTTCTTTACAATAAAGTTGTTTGATGATCTACTATAAAAAAAAATTCACAATCACGTTCTTCTAAATCAGTATGTTATGTGGAAAACGAATATTTTCAAGGATGTTAGTAACCAAACAGTTCTGGTAACCACTGAGCAAAAAAAAAAAAAAAAAGCACATATTTCTAAAAAACATGTTTTGTGTTCCTCAGAAGAATGTAATACACATTTTGGAAAGACAAGTAAATGTAAATGATAAATGAGTAAATGATAACAGAATTTTAATTTTTGAGGGAACTATATCTTTAATCTTTGGGTTTTTGGTTGATGGCCACCAAAATAAGTTTAGTAACCAGCATTCTTCATAATATTACCTTACAATATTGTTTTGAAATACACTGACTTGCACTAAAACAGTTTCAATATTTTTCAAAATATCTTTTTGTGTATGTGTGTTCAGTGTAAGTCATACAGATTTCCATTTATTTATTTTTCTGTTCAGTGGTCAAGTCACCAAAAGAGTTTGGTTACCAACATCAAAAATCTTGTTGTTGTGTTTGTGTGTGTTTCGCAAAGGAAGTAAGTGATAGAGATTTTGGGAGAACATGAAGATGAGTAAATGATTTTTTCGAATTTTCATTTCTAGGTGAACCATCCCTTTAACACACATTAATAGTTGTGTCACTCACACGCACACGTGTCACATGCAATCAGCACTGTCGTTAGCTTCTTCCATCACCGATACTCATTACCCCCTCTCGCCGTCCACGTCACGCCGCAGGTTGAGTTCAAGTCCTCCGGCTGGGTGAGTGGAAACAGCTGGTGCTCTTCAGGGCACAGAACTCCAGGGCTCAGGGCTTTGCGGCCCTCTCAGTTTCAGACCCTCATCTGCTTGGAATCCCGAATTTCCTGCAGGCTGATCAAATGACAGCCCCCTTCGCTGCATCCTTTGATATATGGACACCCATCTCACTGGCCCCTCAGCGATGGGATTTACGCTTGACAACACAGTCAGTGTCACCTCCGCCCGATGCGCACACAACACACACGTGCACACATAAACACACCCCTGTCCAGGGCCCCTGAAAACATTGGAGTCCTTTCACAGCCCGCCCAGAAGTTATTTATTAAATTTGTTGCATGGTGATATTGTTTCATGGAGACCCACTTAGTTTTGGATTGCACACTGGATTTTTCAATTATGCGGTTCATTTCACCCTGCTGGTGAGGGTTTACCCTCCTCAGGTTGGATCAAGGGCAGAGGATAGCTCTTTAATATCTTTTTAACAAGGACACATTTCCTTTATTTTAATTTTTTTTTTTAACTTCTCTTACGTGTTTGATTGGAATGTAAATTTAAGCGTAAACACGTCGACATGTCTCACTACTAATTGTAAATATTTGGAATTACATGGACATTTTCATAGGCCACCCCACATGGATTGTGTTAGCCACTAGGTGATTGACGGCTGCTGCTGTTGGTTGCCAAGAGACTTGGGAGGATTTTGATTGGATTATTTTACAGGTAATAAGCAGATGCTTACAAGGGGTATGCCGTGAGATGCTGTTAGGATTAGTGAGGTTTAGTGAGTTATGCTTTTGCCAAATGTTTAAAGCACCAATCAGAAGTCAGTCCACCCTGGAGTCTACCAACATAATAAAGTCTAAACAGAGTGGTTTGGATTCTGTCCAGATACTGAATGTTAGGTGACATTTGGGAACTGACATAATAGTGGGAGTATTTTATCAGTTTATTTTTCCTGGGAAATGTCTGTTATTGTTGTGTGGTTACTAGTTATTAAGAACTGCACAATATCCCTGATTATAAAACAGATTCAGACTACATTCAGTTTGGATGAGCTGTGTTTGGAGTCATTATAAAATGCTGGCAAAAGCACCGCAGTGACATTTTCCTTTTTTTATAATGTGGTAAGTTGCCTTGTTTAGTAACCGCAAATAATATTTTTTAATGGCCATTACTACTCTAACACTTCTTATTTGCAGAAAGTTGAGTTCATCATTGATATTGCATCTCCAGTGATCTCTATCAATTATGTCTCTACAAAATTGCAAGTTCTTATTGAAAAATAGTGATGTTTGGTCATTTTGTCAACCAAATTGTTGTCAGTGTGAACATCTCTAGGATAATGAATGAGAATGCTTGGTGGATAACAGTACAATAAAATTAATAAATTAAACTAAATTAATAAAAAAAATTCTAATATCATAAAAGTAAATGATCATATTGCTGTTATTGGAGTTTTATATAAGCAATAAGCCATCTGAATTGGAGGGTTACAGTGATTTTTGGTGGTCTTAGACATGACGCTAAGTTGAGTACGCTAAACCTCCTTAATGTGTTTTGAATACTAATAAACAGCATTAAATGGAAGGTTTACCCAAAAATTCATTTCTTGGAAGTCATCATACACTCACCCTTATGTCTTTCCAAAACTGTATTAGTTTCTTTCATTTGTAGAACATATGTCCATAAAATCAAAGTCAAAAATAGCTTAAACTGTTTGATCACCAACATTCTTAAAAATTCTGCAGAAGAAAAAGTCATGCAAATTTGGAGTGACGTGAGGGTGAGTAAACGGTAGCAGATTTTTTGGGTGAACTGTCCCTTTAAGATATATCCATGCATCTAGTATATACATACACACAGAAGAACAGGAATGGAGAGTTATGGAATCATTCTGCCCTGTTTTTTCTAAAGTGAAAGACTAATTTTCTCTTTCATCATGGTTCATGGTCCGAATGCCGAAGGGAATGGGGAAAGAAAATGACCTCCACAAAAGCCTCAAGTCACTGTGTGATTTAAGAGCTTTGTTTTTGTAAGAGTCGCCAGTCATTAATATAATTCATTACTCATGAAAGCGTTCTGCCTTGACAATTCATCAGCTGGCTTTTCTTTTTGATTCTGAAACAGGGGAACATTTGGCCTGTCTGTATTGTTTGAATAAACGGAGGAGAGGGGGGTAAGCCTAACCTTGGCCCGGCTGGGGTCGAGTGTGGGAAATGAATCGTTTCTCTCTTTTCGTTTTTCTCTCAAACACACTCTCTCTTTTTTATATGACTCCCTAACTGGAGTGAAGGGAGTAGGAAGGGGGGTGGGGGTCTGTCGGACATCTAAAATTTATATCCAAGAACGGATTGTGAATGTGTGGCAGGGCTGAGGGGAGTGGAGAACAAGAGGCTGCCCACCATCTCTTGCTTGCTTTTTTCCTTCCTTTCGCTCTCCCCCAACTGTTTCTGTTAATTGTGTAAATCACTGCAATAAAGTGGCCTTTGCATTCAGGCAGGACAACATGACCACAATGTGACCTTTCTGCACAGGACCCCTTTGACCCACACTCCTGGGTTCAAACGGTCAACTGCAGGTCAAAATGCATGAGAGAGAGAGTGTGTGTGTGTGTGTGTGAGAGAGAGAGAGAGAGAGAGAGAGAGAGAGAGAGAGAGAGAGAAGAAAGAGACGGACTGATGTGGATGTATCAGAATAGTCTGGTTGAACTAAATATCTAAATAGCATTATGAACGGATGACCTACAGCCGCACAGTCACAACACTCACTCTCGTTCTGCTGCTAATGTAACATGCGCGACTTCCTGCAGTGATGTTTTGTTATGACATCAGAATAAGAGAGATGTCTTCTTTCTGCCATTCTTTTCAAGCTTTATTCGTACTTGTCTTCCGTTCCCTTCTTCCCGTCTCTCTCACTGTGCACTCCTCCAACAGGTCCACCATCTATCTGTCTAATGGCTTTACAGAGAGAGTAAAACAGTTGTCAGGCCTTCTGCACTCACCCATCACTTTTATTCCCACACTTTCTACCTTTCCTGACACTGTAGTGCATCCCAAGGAGAGAGAAAGAAAAGAATACTGACTATCAGGAAAAAGATGAAGGTTAGATGCAATAATAATAAACGTTAAAGTGTGACAAAACTCTGCCAATGATTGGACAAACAGATGGTTCTGCCCCAAACTGATGCCACTGGTTGAGTTGATAACATTTTACTACAAGGTTTCATTTGTTAACATTAGCTAAAGCATTTGTTAACATAAGTTAACTTTTAAAGCACTTAATTTTTTAGGTTAGTCTTAATTTTCAAATTCATTAACTCAAGTTGATTCATTATACATTAATTAATGTTGTTTTAGACCAATTTACACAAAATTTGGGGTTGGTAAGATTTTTTTTAAATGATCTTGAAAAATGTCTCATACTCTTCTATAGGCTGCATTTATTTGACCAAAAATACAGTAAAACAGTAATATTTTGAAATGTTATTACAATAAAAAAAATTATAAAAAATCTATTTTAAAATATATATATTTATTCCTGTGATGGCAAAGCTGAATTTTCAGCATCATTAATCCAGTCTTCAGTGTCACATGATCCTTCAGAAATCATTCTAGTATACTGATTTGATTATCAAGAAATATGTTGAGTTGTGCAGCTTACATTTTTTAACCAAATGAATGAAAAGTTTGATGAATAGAAAGCTTAAATATATTCCATTTATTTGAAATGCAACTTTTTGTAGCATTATAAATGTTGCTGTCGTCACATTTACTGTCAAATGTTCACAATTAAATTGTCCTTGCTGAATAAAAGTTCTTTAAAAAAAGTCTGACGCCAACTTTTAAAAGAGTGTATGTAGTTGTTACAAATGTTACAATGCATTAGAACATCTAGAAATGAATATTAACCTAGATTAACAAATGCTCTGAAAGCATTGTCCATTAGTTCATTTTAGATATTGTATACACTAATGCTAACATTTGAACCTAAGTGTAAAGCATCTCCAACCGTTTCTATTTCATTTTTATTTAAGCTACTCCATTCCTTGCTAAACAGTTTATTACAGGTAGTTCCTCCCCAAAAGTTGGCATGTAATTTTAAACAATGTTTAGAAAGAGCCACGGTGTTTATGCTCTTTGGGGTAATCAGCTTACAAATGACTTCCTAATATGTCTCTCCACATATAAGTTAGAGAAACTACCTTAACATCGGAAGAATTACACACTTCACCTTTAAATAAGTCTCAAGCCCTGTCCACTTGTCTCACCTCTTCTCTCGGCCCATCACAGGTAGCTTTCCTTCCCTCAGGCCCTCATCTGTGGGTCACAGGGCTGCCGACATCATCACACAGCTGTCAGAGCTCCAGGGTGGGAGTTAGAACAACAGCGCTAGCTTTATTTACGCTAGCTTGAAGTGTGGAGGATCTGTCACAGGGTTGTAGCGGCCTCAGAGCTTGGCTCACCTCCACAGATGGCCCCAGTGCTATGGAATTCCCCTCCTTGCCTTGTCCCCCTCCTCCTTCCCACTCTTTAGCCTTTTACAGTTCGTTTGTTTAGCAAGATGTCAGGCCCCAGAGGGCATGTGTCTTAGATATGGGAACAGTGTTCTGTTAAGAGCTTCAGCCTGCAGTGCCACTCTGGATGACCCCACACTTTCACATTGATAAGAGGCAAGCCTCTGCCAGCGAGCGCTGAGGCGGAGAGGAAAGGATGATGTTGTTTTAGTATCAGGCACTATGGGTTGATAATTAATAAAAAGTCTGATCAAAATCACTTTCTGGGTTAATTACGTTCTCTCCGGAGTAGATAAAGGTGTACTGGTAAGCATGGAAAAGTTTTAGGGATGCAACAATATTAAAATTCAGATATTATTTTATGACTGATTACTTACAAATAATAAAATGTTAATATATATATATATATATATATACAAAATGTTAGTAAATGTGTATGTGTATCAAATATGTAAAACATTACCAATATTAATATATATATATGTATAATTAACAATTACTTAACAATATGTGTAATATATATGCCATAAAAAACATAATTATCTGTATTTTTATATTGCTGCATTCCTAAAACTTTTCCATGTTTACCAGTATACTGGTATCTATCTATCTATAGAGATAATAATTTATTATGAATTATATTATTAATTAATATATTACACACACACACACACACACACACACACACACACACACAATAAAACATTTAAATATATTTATATTTTTTTGTTTTTATGATATAATAATAAGAATTTTAATATTTGAATGTAATTTAAATCATATTTATTTTCATGTTAAAAGTGAATTTATAGTGAATTTGAATGTAGTGAATTTACAGTGTTGCATCACAACATTATAATATACAGTAGTCAAATGAATTTATTTAATTATATGTATATATTTAAAGTTTACATTATTAATGTTTTAAATATTAACTTGTTGATTGTTAGATGATGGCACAGGTAAATATCTAAATATTAAAAATAGGATAAATAAATGTACCAATACTATAATTCATATAATTAATATGCTACAATTAATACTTAAATAATTTCTAATATTGTCCAGTAACCAATATGGTACCAATATTTTGTGCATGCCTGAAAAGATAATCTTCATGCGTTTCTTTGTCTGAGAATTTCTTAGACCAGGATCAAACTTGCAGAGAATTTAGGAGCAGTTAGTTAACTTAGTTTATGAGGTGTATATGTAACTGAATAGCTTTAGCTCAGCAGGCAGGCTATGAAAGACACTTTCAGTCAGTTCATCTCACTCTGTCCTCCTCACAATCCTTGATCCTAAGCAGTAAACACTGAGCCTGGCATGCCAGTCTAATTTTAGTAAACCTCACTTGACCCCAGGGCACCACCTTTTCCTAAAAAGATAACCCAAATCTCCCTCTCTCGCTCCCTCATTCACTCTTACTTTTCTTTCTCGCTCTCCGCCCCTCACTTTTGACCCAAAAACTACAGCGCCCCTGGGGTGACAGCCAAATCTTGGATGCGCGTATCTCCAAGTGAGTGTCTGCGTACATGTGTAGGACAGCTCGTCTGTATCGCTCAAGTATCTGATGACACTCACTTGTCGCTGATGGCATCTGGCTCTTTGCCAAAATGGCAGATAAACCGAAGATGCCTGATGGAGAGAATGAGGGGAAAAAAAGAGGAAGAGAAGGAGCGGAGGAGTGCCTCTGTCCTGGCAGGTCTCCGGCTCCTATTCCACTGATACAAGTTTAATCAGGCCTAATCTGCTTATCGGCCCCCTGCGGCTCCCATCAGGCTAAAGTACTTAACGGAGAGCATGCACCCCTACCACGCTGCCATTGGAAAGCAGAAGGAATGCGGATGAGGAGGGGTTTGCCTTAATCTGATTAATTAAAATAAACTAAAATAAACTTCACTGTCTTTATGTCTTTGGGATTCATCAAAGGAGTCAAATTTGTTCTCTCACAGCTTAACGTCTGTTTTTATAGATTTCAGATTTTTATTCTCAATAATCTAGGTTTTAGATTCTGTTTGGATTTTTGAAGTCAGTAAAGAAAGTGCAGAAAAATCTTACTACAGTAGAAGCATTTTCAGTTTTTGAGTTTACTTGCAGAGACGTGAATAAAAGAAGCTATCAAATCATTTCACCACTTTCCATTTAGTCTACAGTGAAACATTAACCTCGTCGTTTAGCATTAATAAATCATGCCAACTTAACCAGACGTCATGTGATAATGCAACGAGCAAAAAAAAAGATATCTCTTACATCTTAAATAAAGTTGACATCATGTTTTTGTCGCTGACTTGCATGGGGCCAGATTTACTAACGTATTGCGTCAGTGCAAACCGTCTTTTGGCGGTAAAATTGTACTTTCAAGATTTACAATACTAATGACGCACAGTGAAGAATAAGCACTGAAAAGACTTGGACACAGTTATTTTTGCGCCTGACCTTATTGAATATGCATTTGTAGGAGTTTCCTTTTCAGACGCAAAAATCTCTCAAGTTCGAAGCAGAGAGAATTGGCTGTTCTGATTGGCTGTTTTTTTTTTTTTTTGTTTGTTTGTTTACTGATTTGTGTTATGCTCCTTTTTTACATTTGCTTCAGGTCAAATCTGGTTAGGACACAGTTTTAGCTCTTTATCTGTTTATGTCTTTACCTATGAATTAAGGTCTGTTCACGCCATATCGTAATTACCATAATTACGAGATACCAACTTGAAAAAAGCATTCACGTCCTCGTAGAACTCGTAATTACAACTTGTGAATTGGGAGTTTTCTGAGAGCTATGGCTTGTACCACATGATCGCTGCACCTCACATGGAACCAAGGTACCTGGCGCCACTTCCAGTAGTAAAATGTAATTAAGCAGCTATTTCGTAATATTTATGTTTTAAAATTTGTGTAATTGACTTTTGCCAATGTAGATGTCTTCATACAAAAGTAATGTGAATATAGACGAAAGACATGCAGCACAGAGTTAGATATCTAGGCTATCCGTGTAATAACAACCTTAAGAAATAATGGTTACACTTTATCTTAAGGTGTCCTTGTGTGTAATTATACATTTAAGTACTGAGTAATATTAATTAACTACATGTACTTACTATATGATTAGGGTTTGGCTTAGGGTTACTTGCATGTAATTATGCATAATTTATTGTTATTATAATAGTAAGTACATGTAACTTGTGTAACAAGGACACCTTAAAATAAAGTGTTACTGAAATAGTTGTAAAGTGTAATAATAACGCATTTGCATAGCATCTGTTAATTGTATGGTGTTTTACAGGTGCCAGTAACATTCACACAGGTCCATTTGCTATAGAAATGGATATATCCAGTCTGAGGACGTGAACAGCACTGAGCTGAACGTCATGTGTTGTCATCATGGAATTACGGTAATTACAACATACTGTGAACACAGCATTATTCTTTACCTGTGCTGAATTTTCAGCAGCCAGTACTCTCCAGTCTTCAGTGTCACATGATCCTTCATAAATCATTCTAATATGCTGATTCGTTGCTCAAGAAACATTTCTTATTATTATCAATGTTACTGCTTAATATTTAATACATTTGTATCCTGCTTTATCTGTAAGTGTTATTTTCAATGCAGTGCATGTTCTCCAATAATGAATTCTCCTTTGGGTGGTCAGCCAATGGAAGAGCACCTGGTGCTCGTCAACCAATCTAATCAATACGCAAGCCATTGATCTACACTCACACTCTCTACTGGCAAGAGCAGGATTAAGCCTTGGACATGTCTGTGTGCAATATGTGTGTGCATTCACATAAACAGGTAAAAGTGTAAATATATTGTACCACTCTTGGGGTTCATGACCTTTGTCTGGGTATCAGTGAGAGAGGTCTGCAAAGGGCAGACAAGAAAACGGTTCTGTCTGAATATTGCCTCCACAGCTCTGCTCACTGATAAAGCAACATACCAGTAAAAAAGTGAAAGAAACAGGTACCTGATTAGTTTTTTTGCTACTGCTTACTATCTACACAGTAAATGTCAATAGTACCCTTATTCAGGTGTCACCCAAAATGTTGGATGATCTCTTTGACATTAGCTTGGTAACCATAATCATGTCCTCTTTGAAGACAACTACAAATACAGCCAGGGTTCAATAGGGTTGAGCCCCTCCTTAGCCAGAGTTCAAAGGTTCAACCTCACCAAGACCTTGTTTATCTCAATTTATCGCTCTATCTCTCCCCGCCCTCTCGATATAATACGTATGTTTGTATATATATGGATCTCTGAGGGGAAAGTGCATCTTTCCTTTAAAGCCCTATCCTTCTCTCTTTCTTCTTCACCTCTCTCTCTTTGATTGTCTGGGCACCTGCGGTCCAGCACTCAGGGGATTAGGGGTTACCACATTGTCCTTGCCCCTTCTGTCTAATCCAGCCAGAGGGTTGTGTGTTTACCTTTCACACCAGCTCCAATTTATAGCCCTCTTGACCCAAACCAGAGAAATCAACAAGGTTTGGCCTGTCTGTGCCTGATCCCTCGAGCACCCCATGGCTTGGGTTCAAAATCCAGCTGGCTGTGAGAGCGTAAATGGCATAAATGTCATGTTTTTTGAGTTAGAAAGGAGTATCATTTAGTAAAAGTGGCTTAGCTGCAGTTTAATGTAGGTATGTGTGTTACAGGATGGTGAGTCAATGATGTGACCCTCAAAATGCTTTTTATACATAAAATGACTTCAGTATGCCACTGCTATGATGAACATGATTTTGTACTGTTCAAAATGTTTTTGAAAGAAGTCTCTTATGCTCACTAAGGTTAATTTTTTTTATTAAACACAAATTAAAAACAGTAATATTGTGAAATTATTTTGTCTTCAATCATCATTAATATGACTGTTTTCTATTTTAATGTATTTTATATTGTAATTTATTCATGTGAGGGCAAAGCTGAATATTCAGCAACCATTCCACCAGACTTTTAGTGTCACATGATCCTTCAGAAATCATTCTAATATGCTGATTTGTTGCTCATGAAACATTTCCTATTATTATCAATATTTAAAAGAGCTGTGCTGATTCGTATTTTTGTGAAAACCTTGGTACATTTTTCCTGGATTCTTTGATGAATAGAAAGTTCAAAACAATAGCATTGTTGTATAATTTTTAGCAATGTGTTTTACTGTCAGTTTTAGTATATGCATTTGTGTGTGTGTGTGTGTGTGTGTGTGTGTGTGTGTGTGTGTGTGTGTGTGTGTGTGTGTGTGTGTGTGTGCATAAATAGACTCTTAAAATATCAGATAATTTGACCTTTGGACTTTTTTTAACAAGGCAAGTTAGTTCTGGTTGTAAAATACCATGTGTTGAAATTTACAATGTTTATCAATTAATAACTCATGATATTTGTGAGTTTTAAGGATTTTTTTTTTCTTTTTTCCCACAGTAGGTAGTTTGCACCATTGCTAATAGGCATAAGCACAGGTGTTTGTCTAAAATTAAAAATCTTAAAACCCATAAACCCTTTCAATTGACTAAATATAGTTTTTTATTGTTTGTTTGCATGTGTTTTAAATTGATTTGGATATGATTGTTAATTGGGAACTTTTAAAAAAAGTTGACACTTTTACATATCATTGTCCCTGGTAATTAAGATTTTAACATGATTTTCCATCATGTTTATATGATGTAATATTTTGAATGCCAGAATTATAAGTGAAAAGTGAAATGTGGTAAGAACTAGTAGGCCACAGCCTCTCAAAGTTCAAAACAATGGGTTGATATTAAAACAGGAGTGTGAAAGTCATTCTCGCAACCCCTTTTCCCTTCAAGGAGAGTGTATGCTAAGTTTCACCCTCAGCCCAAGACAAGCACCTTCTGCTCCTCTTATCAGCGAGCAGCAAAGCCAGCCACAGGGATTCTTTTTAACATAACAACACCAAGACTCATCACAGCTCCAGCCACGGGGGGTCTGCCACACTTCTTACCCTTTATGAAGTGTGCTCTCATCTGGCAGGCTGGACCACGGTCACCTGTCCTCACTGCCAGAGACTCATGTCAGGTCTCTGTTTCACTTCTGACCTGACACAAATACCCGCTGTCCCTCACTTTGGGAAACTACTCAGGGGGAAAAAAATGAGGATTTGGGAAAATCGCTTGGTACCTCAAGCAGAGATATCTTAGACTGAGTGTGTGTGAATATGGAGCAGGAAGTGAGAGCAATGATAACTGTAAATTGAATATGTCTGCCAGGCCAGATCTGTGAGGACTCTGGGGGAGCATTTGTGGAGAGAAAGGCTGGTCTTGTCCATGTTTTATAACACCACAAAATGCATAATGGAAGAGGGTGTAAAGATAAAAAGGAATATGCAATGGAACAGCTTCGGTTGAATATGTTTTGTTGCCTTTTTCACCTCAAAAGTTGTGCTTTTTTTAGGAGAATAGAAAGGGCAACCAGTGGGACCTAAAGGGTGTTTAAAATGAGGGTCTATAAAATTAGTTTGACCTTATCATATGTTTAACTTCCATCTTCAAAAAGCCTGAATAATATAAAACACTCTTTTTGTGATGAGGTCTATGAGCTTCACTGTTTATTTTTAAAACTTTTGTCCATCACTCATTCTGCACAGATGCAAAACATTGATCAAACTTGAGAGTAAAGACATTTATAATGTTGCAAAATATACATTTTTAAAAATGCTGTAGTTTTCAGCTTTCTTCATTAAAGAATCCTGAGAAGAAAAGAAAGTATCAATGTTTCCACAAAAGTATTATGCAGCACAACTATTTTCAACAACGATAATAAGAAATGTTTGTTATTATTAGAATATTATCTTATTCTTAATATTAGCTCCAAATCAGCAAATTATGATTTTCTGAGGGGTCATGTGACACTGAGTAATGTCTGATGAAAATTCGGCTTTGCCATCACATGAATAAATAACATTTTGAAATATAAGTACATAAAAAATTATTTTGAATTATGATAATATTTTACAATTTTACTGTCACGCCCCTGGACTGTTTTGTTGTGTTTTGCTCCCCATGTGTTCCGTGTGACCCAGTTTCTGTCTCCCTTTGATTGTTGATATGATTCCAGGTGTGTCTCCTTTCGTCCCTCGTTATCCTGTCTTTAAAAGCCCCAGTCCTTTCAGTTAATGTTTCTTGGTTCTTGAATGTCTTCCTTGTGTTCTACGTTTCCCTGTTGGGTTATTAAAGACTCTTGTTTTGTGAATTCCTCGTCTCCTTGTGAATCATGATATTTACAGTTTTACTGTGTTTTTAATCAAATAAATGCAGCCTTGTTGAGTATAAGAGACATCCTCTTTCAAAAACATTAGAAATCTTACCAACTCAAACTTTTCAGCAGCAGTATGTAGTATAGTTTTAAAAATTATTATTTTTTTAATTTGGTGATTACACTCCATGACATCTTTAGAGTCACTACATTTTTAACTTTCCTTTTAAAATGGTATAGATATACATAACCTATCTGAACATATACATTTAAAGAGTTTATTTTCTCTGTTTTCTTCATCTTGGACCCTGCTATGTCACTGAACCTGATATCTCACCTAACCAAGAGAAGCAGACTGAAGTAGACCGTTTCTACTGTACCCTGATTAGCCCGCAGATGCCCATATTGCAAGCTTTCTCCACAATTTCTCTGTCCTGTCATCTACGGGGTCAGTAGATATGTTCCACTGAGGTTAAACAAAGCCCCTCACTCAAGTCAAGCTCAGGGAAACCAACAGACTCTGGAGCTATCAGGGGATAATCAGCACTAATAGGTACATAATGGCTAACAGTGAGGCCGTATTTGTGTGGATGCATTACTGCAGATCGAGCGCAGACAGCGTGACCTCTCCTTTCCACCATGCAGCAGTCATGCAGTCTAGGAGATGGGGGAGATGCCAGGAATCAACCCCCCCCCATCCCTCTTTGCTTTCTCCAGCCTGTCTGCTCAAGGCCCTCCCCTGACTGTAGACTGGGTATTAAGCCTCATGGTTTTTCTGCCATTTACTTCGAAGGCTGACGCTCCTGGGACACGGATGCTCTTTGCTTGAAGACAATGAGAGTTCTATGAAGTGAGTTCCCGGGCCGGGGTCAGGCAGGGGATATGAAAGAAGGAAGAGATGACGGCTGATTATGAGTGTTGTGGAATGGTTTGGCAGAGATTACAGGCATTGTCAGACGCAGTGAACTGCCGGAGCATGAATAAATCGCTCTGCACCTCATGTGTTTTCATTTTGCCTGATTCCAGAACAACAAACAATGCAGAAACATAAAAGTCCATGTCAAACCATAATGGGACCCCAAAACACAAGCTACATTGTATGCAGATGATGTAAGTCCATTATGCCGTACCAGGCCAAGAAAACAAGAGCCATATAGAAGTGTTGATCCCAAGTAGTAGGAATATTCCCCGAGGGGATTTGTATTTCTCTCTTTTCATTTATTGCTCAAATAAAGCATATAGTTACGCTTCACTTCGCAGACTATTCATCATGTATGTCTTTGATATTCAAAAAACACATCCACCGTAATGCATAAACATTCTCACACGCACAGAGCCTTGTTTGGAGGACTTAACTTGCCTTTAGTGGTGAAATCGCAGCGAGTGGGTCATGGGATCATGAGTTAACACACCCACACATGCAAGCACTCCGAGCTCTGCAGAACATGCACGTTTTCTGACAGTGTTTGGCTGCTTTCAAACTCTTCATGGTCACTCCATGTAAACAAAGGCTTTTTTTTGTTGGGGCCAAATGTGTTGAAGCCACCCGTTTCAGGGGGGGTCAGTGAAGGGGGGATCGAGAAAGAAATAAAGAGAGAGAGCGAAAGGGCTTGGAGGGATTTTAGGTCTGGGTAATTGCAGCTCAGAGGAGATTGCTTTTGATCTCTGAGGTGTCCAGTCTTGGGCTGAACATGCCATGTTACAGAACACTCGCAGTTGATCAAGAGGTCAGATTCAGGTGAATAGAGAGAGAGAAAGAGAGAAAGATAGGAGGGAAAGTGCTAAATAGGATGCTTCTGAAAGAATAGCACTTGGAAATTAGCAAATTTCTACCATGCCACATGTTTTCAGCCCAGTTTGTAGGAATAGAGCAGAGTATGTACTGCGCTGCAGTGCAATAACCCCAGATGGAGTTTAACCGAGTGAGCCTGCTCTGGGCTCACAGCTCTTTGAACTCAGCCTGTGCAGAACTTCAACTGGGTTAATCGTTATTAATTTTTAATGCAACATAAAAAAATGTTCCAGCACAGAGCAAAATCAAAGCCAGAGCAACACCCCTCAGCCCTCATGCCCTCTGAAATGTGAAGAGAGAAAACAGTGATGACCATATTATGTAGCCTCACATTTTGTATGTCAGTGTGTGTGTGTTGACAGTGATTATAAGAGGATGTTCGTCCAGTTTGGACAGATCTGTCCTTTTGGCTGTTTTAAATGAATCTTCTTCAAGTCACACTGTATATTTTTAGGGAGAATATAAGTCTTTATGATTGTAGTTTCATGAGCGTTAGCAGACAACTCACAGAAACGTATTATGTAGTTTATCATTGAGAACTTTGTAAGGGAAGAGAAAGGGACATTTTTAAAGAACTCGTTCATCGTACAGGTCAAAGAGTTTGTGGATAATGCGATTGCCAATCCTATCAGCTGGTGAAGTGAATAATTTCATCATAGAGAAGGGCTGAATTGCTTTGCCAGGCTGCCATGTTCTGTGCTCGGGGCGTTAGAGCTCAAACAGCATGGCTAAATACCCGGCCAAACATGTCGTTCTTCAAACAGACTCAGGTAGTAGAGCTGCTGGATCCCAGCCAGGCCTCAGAATTAAGAGTTATTGTGCTCCAGTGGTAGCGCTTCGCTAGGACCTAAGTAGAGTACTCATAAGCAGGCCCACCTGGGCCCGGAGCTTGACCGCAAGCCACTGAAATAGGACCCCAAAGTCCCCGGCCCTATTTTAATACCACTCCGAGACAACTTTATTTTAGTCTATAAATCATGATAGCGGCAAGTTCAGCGGTTTGATTGGCCTGAAGCGCTTCTTCATCTTGTATTCCATTTTTAGTTTTGTACAGTTTCACGCTTGAGCGTAATCGCCCTGGAACGCATCTGAACAACTCCCCCCATCCCACCCCCACCCCCCTTTTACCCTTTCGCAAAGTAAACCGCACTGCGACTTGGAGCGCATTTAATTGAGGTGAATTGTCTTTGATTACTTACGGTTCTGAAAATGAGCACTTGTTTGTAGCTACAAGTCTAAGCTGATAAAATATTAAACCAGTAGGCTGAAGCAGCCACTTGTGGGGGGAAAAAAGGCTGGAAACAATTTGCGATGCTACCAAATTAAAGTTATTCAGCACCAAGGGTAATTTAATTACCATTCTTTAAATGTTTGAATGACTTTGACCTCTGCGGGGCTTTGGGATCACGCAGGTGTATTTACTTACGCTAATTTAGAATCAGTAACATGAAACAAGCCCTCAAATCAAACAGGCCTCTTCTGTCCCGTATCTTGTTTCCACGTCCTGAAATTGACTCTCAGTGTTTGGATGGAAAACTCAATTATTATTTCTTTTCATATCATTAGCCGCCGTGTTCTAATGAATAAATCTGTTCGGGTTTCTTATTAGCCCCTAGAGTAAACACTTTGGAGATGAGTTTGACAGATAGAAAAAATAAAGAGAGAGGGAGGGGGCAGAAAACGGAGGAAGAAAGAGAAAACAGACATGTGGTGAGCGCTGACGGCCGTGCAGGGCTCCCAGGCCGGAGTGTGAATGGAAACAGGTGTGTCGCTGATTGTGTGGTGGGTCTGTGTGATGCCTATGTGGCATGTCTACTGGCTGGGTGTTTTGGGTCAATGGAGCACATCTGGTACCAGTCACAACAGAGTGCACACGTTCCCGGGCCCTGATCCGCCCTGCGAGGCTCACATCTGGGTTAGCTCTCGGGCTGCATGGGAGATGGATGGAGGGGGCTGGTGGGGATTTTGGGAGATGCTCCAGGTGCATCTGCAGGAAGGGTCGGACGGGGTGGGGTGGGGGATCTTTTTTTTGATGGACATGTCTAGTCTGCCCCCGAGGGTTGCCCCGTGCCGGGTGAGTGACTTCTTCTCCCATCATGCCAGGGTTTGGATGCAGCTGGTGGGAGCACTGATAGCTTTCATTCTCTTCACGTTTCTATGCGCCATTCCACTTGGGAGACAAACATCCTATTGTTGTAGCAAAAAAAGTGATGTTATTATACGTATTGTGTAATATTTAAGTTATGGCCAAACTAGTAAAATAAGTTTTGTTGTAAATGTTTCTTTGAAAACATGCTTCTGTGGACGTAAAGCAATCTGGCCTTCTAAAGGACTTTGCAATGGGTTTGAGTCGGTCACGTGGATTTGCCATGTTGACCAACAGAAAGCTGCTTGCTCTATTGTCTATTGTCAATGGTGTAGCAATGTATGAAGCACAACGCACACAGAAGTCACTTTCAAACCAAGCAGCTTTCAGTTGGTCAACATAATGAATTCACATGACAAACTCAAGCCTGTTATGAAATTCCAGATCGCATGGAAAATAGTTGTAAATATTTATGGGAAACAATGAAGTCCGCACACATGCCCACCTTCAAGGTGCTTGTATAGACCACTATGTTCATCAGGACATTTGAACTTGCTGACCTTTAACCCTGTTCTACCTAATCTGCCTTTAAAGCCCTTGTGTGCGTGTACGTTCTATAATCTTCATGATTAATTACGTGATGTGACTGACCACACACTCACTAGAAATAATCCTGCATACACAACAACTAGCTGTGTATTGGAGCCCTGCACTTCAGCTAGGTCAGGTTTTGCCTACATTTCCAAGATTAAAACAGCGCCGTAAATCTACTAAATATAAAAAGAAAATTAAAATCTAAAAAAAAAAAAATGGCAAAGGTTTTCTGTGATAGTTAGGTTTAATGGTGAGGGGTATAAATTAGTATCAGCTAGTCAATGGAAAGACCATGACAGTAAAAAAATTAAATAAATAAATAAATAAAACAAGTTCTGAGTGCTGGTTTTACTATACTAAAATTCTAACGCAAATGTAAAGAAAACTTAAAAAAAAATAATAAATGCTTTAAATGTCTTTAAATTTGTATCACATTTTATTAAATGATTTCACTTATATTAAATGTTTAGTATTTGTCATGAGATATGGCAATAAATTTAAATGCATCAGCAAAACATATACATACATATTATAAAATCTTTTGTGTTTTGTTTATGTGTTTTATGTGGTTTTTGTTCATTGTTGCACTTTTAGAACGTGCTGCTTATTCTAAACAGAAAGTAGATGAAATTAAAAACAAAAACATACCAACACCCATATATATCTGATATTACTTTGAATCTAATGCTTAAAATAATTTTTTCCTTTTTGTTTTATATATCACACTCTGTTAATCTCAGTAGCACAATAAGAGATGTTTTATTCCCTCAGCATTCATACATAACTCATAGCACCTACTTCTACATCTCTGCATTGGCACACTCAAAATACCGTTAAAGGGCTGTTTTTCAATAGCCAAAATGCCCTGCACGCAAGTACAGAAACTGAGAATCAGCCAATGTGTAGAAATATGTCTGTGGGGAGTGCGGTTATGGCTGAGGGTCTTTGAGAACTGTTTCCTACTCTCTCTGGAATGACATTAGTTTAGCTCATAAGTGAAGTTGCTGAGGCACCTTATTTATGCATGTTCTGCTTTCAGCAGCCGACACAAATCCAAAGCATGAGTGAGCAGCCCTCTCCGCTTACAAAGGAAGCCAAACAAATTACCACACGTGTTATGGTGACAATTACAAAGCGCTATACAGAAAGTTCAGTCATTTCCTTCTCTCCCTCCCTCATTCTGTTTTGCTTTCTCCCTCTCTCATTACCTCATCTTGTACTTTGATTGTGTAAGGAATGTAAATGAGAGCTTTGACTCTGCCAAATGTAACATTGCGAGCACTGTTGCACAAAACAGTGCCATCTATCCAATTAAGATGATGAACAAAATGGGAATAACTGCTGGAAATGCGCACAAACATGCCCAAATGCAGTATCTGAAAACCCCAACAAGAGACTTGCAGCTCTCTCAAGAATCTGCCACTCATAGAAAGCATAAGGCTTTTTGGCCCTTTGGAGTTACTCCATGGAATTTGAGTTACACGAGTTGATCCATGTTAAAAATGATAGCACTGAAATTTTGGAAAAGATATTTCTGCTCCCTCCCTGTTATCTCCTTTTTAAGAAACATGCACATGAGTGGTTTTCTGAGCACTTAGGGGTCATTCATGGGCCTTGTTTGGCTTTTGCTTGCTTGGTTATTGAAGGAGGAATGTTTGGACTGTATTTTATGAAGAACTTCTTTAGTGTGTTCTTTAGATTTGCAGGTTCTGCTGTAAAACCAGTGAAATGACAAAATTAAACATGTTCATTTCACTCAAATATGACTGCAACTTCATTGCACCGAATAGAAAAATGTGAACTCAGCAGATTTCTTGTTCCCAGCATCCTTTGCTTCAGACTGCAGAAAAAGGTTTGTGCACAAGATTAATATAGGGTGATGTAACTGTTTAACGTTTAAGTTATTTTAAGATTTAAAGAGGTTTCTGTTATGTTGCCGATTTGGGGGTTACCATTCTGCTGAAGAGTTAGGTCGAGGATGGGCCACAGAATATTAAGATTATTTATATGTTACATATTTCTTTATTTGAGAAGCAATAAATGTGTACATGCCAGAGCAGTGATGGTCTCTTTGCTAGTTACTTTGAATTAAATGCACTTGGTTTCCTCAAATGAAATACCGTAAGTTAACTGGTTGTGCTCTACAGTGTTATGAATGCTGATGGAAAACAGTAGGTCATCTGTGAAATAGTCACCGACTAATATTGTGCGTTCTGTATTTTGACATGCTGCTGTATACAGGAGAGAAGACATATTTGGATGAAAAGTTTAACTGTCAGCGACTTGTTTTAACTAAAATTATGTGTGGCTTTCACCTGCACTGCTAAATAAATTTTTGTTTACTAACTCTAAAACGTTGTTGTATTGTAGAATAGAGAGTAAGAATCTTTCCCCTGAGTCCCTGAAGTAGTATTAAACTGATAATCAACATAGTTTTGTTTAAAGGATTATGCAGAAATGTAAGGTCTATTTTGGATATCGACTCTTCATCTGAAACATGTATCCAGTCATTTGTTAAATAAAATGGCATTGTAGTAGACAAGTCCCTGAGCCACTGCCACCCTGTCTTTGCCTCACTCCATTGTTTGTGGATCCAGAATTTTGATCCGACATCTGTTTCACATGGCATATTGGCTTTTCGGATGCAGGGTCCCTGAAGACATGAGCTCTCGACCTAAATGTGTTTTCAAATATAACTCTGCGGTCTGGTTGGGGATTTTAAACACAAGCAAAATCTGTAAACTGATTTAACTCAAATCTAGATCACTTGTACAAGTTGTACGAAGGATGTGTGTTTAAAGAATATTAATGTTTCACGTTTGTGAGAGTGTACTGATGAGTGTCACTGCTCTCTCTGACTTCAGTAGGTAGGTCAGCGCACAGCATTGCAGTAAGACCATCATGGTGTGGTCAAACTTCAGTAGACTATTCCTGCTGCTCTAATCGTTCAAAGCCTAGCACCCAGGCATGAATATTTGGCAAAAAGAAGGTCATTGGACTAATCTAGAAGGCACTATTTTCATTGGCCACCAGGGTTCAGTGAGCAAGACCTGGATGTGAACTTTTGAACCCTCTGCACAATAGCAGTAATACCACTTCACTTTAATGCTGTTCAGTGTTACCTTTAAGCCTCCAGTAAGCAGGATTTAAAAAATAATGTCCTTACACAGACTGTTTATCCAAGATACCCTATATCCCTCCACCCCACACACACACACAGTCATACCCATTCAGATACACACACACAAATTAAAGCACACACATACATTCGCCCTTATGCACTCGCAGACCAGCTAATAGGGTAGTTTGAAATAGTGCCAGCATAAGCATACACCCACTTTACCCTTGGTTGACTTTAATGGGGTTAAAAATATTTTCCCTTCACCAGTGTACACATTAATCATGTGTCCGGCGGATTTGGACAATTGGGGGAGACGGGGCCTGAGCAAAAAGTCCAATTAATTGGGCCTACCCCAGCGTTTCCTTGGGTCACCTTGGGTTAGCTGTCCTGTTTTCCAGGTCAGCTGTTTGGGGGTATGTGTGTGTTTGGGTATGCACCTTCTGGCCGTGTGTGAGTGTGTTTGTATTATGGCTTTATTGTGGTCAGCAGTGAAAGTGTGTTTCAGCATGTTCTAGGACATTGGGAAACCCACCATGTGGACAGTCCAGCAAGCTTGTATAACAGCTGTTTGCCGCTGGCCCACCTACAGCAGTTGGCACCGTCAATCACAGCGTATACGCACCATTTTCAATTGAACTGAGAATCTGTTTCCAATTCAATTGTTGAAATTTAATTGGATTTGAATTGATGCAGCAAACAGGATTCAGAATTGTGCTCTGGGCGCCCTGAGTCCTGACTCGTGGACTTTTCCCGAGCATGTTCCCCACTCTCTACCACTTTGATTTCTGTCACTCTTCGGTATCCCATCTCAATAAAGGCAAAAACCTTTGAATATACAGAGGTAGAATTAAATGAATTAATGTAACTACATTACCTGTGTTGAAATTCCGGTGAACTTCCTGTGAAGCGTGACAATTAAATTCAAATTCATAGTTAAGAATTGAAAGGAAGCCAATTCTTCTATTCAATAGGTTCTACCTTAACCTGGGAATGCAGTTTTTGTTTTTTTACACCTGCTTTAATTGAAATGTTTGAACCATCTTGGTATTTCAGGAATGCTTTGCATTTTTGATCCACTATAAATTGGATTTGTATGGATGGTTCTTTAACAATGTTAATCAATTTTCTTACAAGCTCAACACAGTCTTGACAGATAACAAAGGCTGAAGTAAAATGAAGATTACTGGAATATTACTTGAATAATTGTGCCATTTCTTAGTATTAATAAGTCAACTATCTATCTATTCTTTTAACACAGAACACAGCAAAAAAAAAAAAAAAAAAGTTAGGGACAATGAAGAGTATATCAGTTGGCACTGGGGAACAAAATACAGTCAAAGTGCTTCTCTGTTGTTTTCCCCCCAAGCTCTAGGGAGTATTCCTTGCGTTCTTGTGTGTTTAGCTCCAGGCATCTTTGTTTAGATATGGGCACTGCTGATGCCATTGCAACTACAAGCAGCCAGGGGTCAACTGCTCTGTTTTCAAACTTATGTTATAGCTTTCAGTCTTTCCTTCTTGCTTTTGTGCCCATAGCAGGAAACATAACATAGGTCTTAATGCCCTAATACAAGCCTCATGTTATTCTTTCACGTACATGATGCATTGTCAGACTGAGAGGAATCTCTGGAATTGACAAGATCATGTTGGTTTGTCCAAATAATTTCTAGTTTTTGGTTGGTCCTAGTTTTCTGCTATTTTTATCTGCTCCTTGTTTCCTACTCCTAATCTGTTTGTGTGGACACAAGAGCAAAATGTCTCCTTGAGTATTGTTCGATGTTGCATCTTGACAGTTGATCGAAGAACTCTGGGACTGACATCTGTCAGTAAGATGGATGGATAACTCCTTGCCTGTAGGCAGGTTTTCATGACTCCTCATTTCTTATCAAGTTTCAGGTGATGGAGTGAACTATGTGCATTGTGAAGTTTTGTTCGTGTCGAAGGTTGATAAAGAAAAATGCCCAGAGGCTGGAAATAAGATCAGGTTTACCGCAGCTGTCTCTCGTACCAACTGCGGTCAAAGGTCACGGAGCAACATATAAAGATTCTTTTGTAATTGCCAAAGAAACCAAAACAAGGTTAAGAAAGCAAGCTATTTGTTTCCACTTATTGGCTATAGAATGGCAATGAGTGAGGTATTCAAAGCCCCCTGACCTTGTCAAATGAAAATTAAACAGAGCTGGTTTGGAACAAAAGTATCTTTTTGAAGTTCTTGTGGAGCAAGTTAACTCACACAAAGACAGAATTTAGACATTTACCATTATTTATTTATTTATTTTAAATGCTTCTTTAAAAAATAAATAAATAAAATCATCACATTACACTACCATTTAAACATTTGGGTTAGTAAGCACTTTCTTTTTTAAGAAATAAACATTTTTATTCAGCAAGGATGCAAGATCAAACGTTATTACAGACAGTAAAGAGTTTTATATTGTTACAAAAGATTTTTGTTTTAAAAAAGACGTTTGGTTAAACTGTTTTCAACATTGATAATAAAAAGATATGATTCTTGAGCACCAAATCAGCATATTAGAATGACTTCTTAAGGATATTAAAACTTAATGCTTTTAAATTGGATTTTTTTTTTGTTTACAATTTTTAAATTAAATTGTAAAAATATATTTGATCAAATAAACACAGCCTTTGTGAGCATAATAAACTTCTAACAACATTAAAAAGTCTTACCAACCCCAACATTTTTAAGTGTGAAGCAATAAAATATTGCATTTGTTAATTTGCCCAGTATAGCCTGACACGAGTTGGCATGCAACAAGAATCTCAATGTTTAATAGTTCAAAACTTTGTAAATCACACCTCAAATCCAACCACAAACCTTCATGTTTAATGCTGAGCCCTGTTAGTAGTTTATGCTTACTCTAGTTCAAGATAGTGAATCATCATGTTGCCAGCAGCCATAACAATTAAAAAATAAATATGCATTCAGAAGAGATAAATATGGGGAGCAGCAAATTGGCCATGAGATGATGTGCGGAATGAAGGTGGATCAAATTCAGTGGCCAAGGAAATGTGTTTCCCGTCTTGGTGATATCACTAGCAAGCATGTAGGATTAGGACATTCCGGAGACATTATATAGATATGTTTATTAATTGGAGTGAATTATAAGAAATATAAATCCTTATGCAAGTTTTTGTAGTGACTCGTTTTCATGATCTGAAAAGTCTCTATTCTGTCAAATTCATTCACTTATTAGATCAAGCAGTTTTTTGCTTATGTTGCTCTTTGATTTACCAATGCTATTAGAACTGTTATTAGTAGTAAATAATATCCTTCAAATATCCCACCAAATGTCAAGGAATTTTTTCAGACTTGGATTTTCAATTCCGTGATGCTTTACAATGGAAGTCTATAAAGATATAAAAATCAGTCTTAATTTCCTTTATCTGCCATCATTTCTCAAATCATAATTGCCAATAGATGACACTGTGTCTGGATCAAGATCAACTTTTTTTTCCAAATTTCAAAATGATTTATGTAACTTCTTCATCATCCTCATTCTCTTTGTGAGAGTCTGCCCATGGTAAGCAGAGTGGTTAGAAGTTTTGAATGTTTTGACATATTAATAACTTCTGTCTTACTATGGAAGCTGTGAACCATGAAGCGCAGATGACTAAACCCGCCAGGAGGCTTTGAATGGAAGACTCCTTTCCCTTGTGCTGTGCTGGTGGACTTCCTGGGTAGTTTTGATGCTGTATAGCCTGGGGAAAAGCGACGGGTGTCTGTGATTCTTGATGAACAACTACATTTATGATTTATGACTTTTTCAGTGAATGATTCAAATGGCAGATTTATTGTGTGGAGTTGTAGAACCTATATGAACACAACAGTCAAAGATGTTGTTCATTACCAACTTCTGTCCTAATGGAGACTTGTGGGGGGTTGTGATTTTTTATTTTTTTTTACTTAGAAAACAACACATCAGCAAGAGTTTATAGCTCACTTTTCAGTGAGCGTGTTCATAATGTTCCATATCGATACATAATCTCGTGGGTCAGCCTTTACCCCTCATCCTGATGGCATGCTCTCACTTGGTTTTACCAGGGTTGCATTAACCCCCCTCACCTCTGCGACGCCAAACAAGCCGTGAGCCTAATATAGGAACTGATTAAGACATCAAAAGCACATCAAGCTCAGGCTGCCTGATCAAGACTCTTCAGTTCCTGTGTTGGAAACGCCTGCTCCATCCCCACAGTGAGGGCTTTATGACTCCCAGCAGCAGCTAGAATCTCCACCCCGATCGAAAGGCTCCCTGGGGCCCTTCGCGTGTGCACACAAGGAGCTAGTGATGAGTCAGTGTTGTGCCATGGAAAGTGCTGTACAGACGCTCGCAGTAGTGTAGCTCTGGGCCTTTTCTTTTACCCAATTGTCTTATCAGCCCAGTACCCAGCGCTTTCCCGCACTGCTCTGCGCCTCCCCACAGGGCTTGGTGGAAGAGAACGCACGCACATATGCCAAACTTTGCCTCTGAAAAGTTTTCTGAGCTTTGCATCAGTGTAATGTAAGGATAATAGAGATGCAGAGATACAGACGGGCATATTCATTATTCATGTAAGGATGGAAAGCTAAATTGTACAATCAGATACAGAATTTAAACCTGTGCACTATACAGATCAGTGTTCAAAAGCTATAATCGGATTTTGAAGAGATTTTTTTTTTTATTGTTATTATTACTAATTGTCCTCGAATTATTTCTTTGGGGTGATTTATTGTATGTTTCCATCTGATTATGGCGAATGCAATATTTAAGGATTCTCATATAATAAAGCAAGAGATTATATTTAATCTCTCGGCCTATAACTCTCGGTTTCATAAAGTCACTTTTTCTGTTTGATCAAAAATGAGCTACCGTTTAAATTCATCAAAGACTAATTCTGGTGTAATTTAACAAATAAATACAAAAGAACAAACAGCTTTTGAACATTTCAAAATTTCCCTGCTGCTGTTTTCATTTGCTATGGAAATCTAAGTACACAATCATCGTTTTATTTAATTGTTTCATCAAGCTTAAGGCTTTTACAGAAATCCTTCAGGATATGAAGGCTTTGTTTTGTTTGTTTGGTTTTTTCTCCAAAAATGTAAAGTATATAAAATATATAGAGCCTTGAGCTGACATAATGCAAGTGTTTAATGAAACATGGAGGTGGACGGGAACATTAAGTCTAGTGCATGAGGTGATACCTGTTAACAGCGTTGACCGGATATTGTATTATAATGAGAGCAGAAGAGAGAAGGAAAGAGTGTGAAACCTTGAGGGGCAGAGAGAAAGAGAGATATTCAAGGAATAACTGAGCATGCACCCAGTAAAGGGGGCACAGCCCCAGTCAAGCCCTGCGGGCACAATCATTTGAGCAGGCGAATCTCTCTCTCTTTCTCTCTCTCTCTCTACCTGCAGGGCAGCAGCAGTGCTGTCAGCTTGAGGCTTCTAATTGAGTTCTCATTGCCTCATCATTATCCCTCCCTCCACCCCCCATCCTCTTTTTCTTATTTCAGATAGTAAGCACTTTCTCCATATTAAGATGTGAAATTCATTTTGACAGGAGGGCTGAAAATAGAGTAGAACTTGTAGTGTATTCTGCTTGGTTTTCTCTTCCTCTCTTCTTCTTCTTTCTTCACTTTTGCTCTTCTTTCTTTTTCAGTCTATCTAGAATCTGCTGCTCTTGTTTTGCTGAGGGCAGAAAACCCCTGTAAGGTTTGGGCCAGCCTGCTCTCGGTAATATTTTCATTAAATGTGTATGTGTGTGTGTGTGTGTGTGTGTCAGTGAGAGAGAGAGAGAGAGAGAGAGAGAGGGAGACGAGGGTGGCCACAGACTGCCAGCTCAGCCAAACAAATTCAACCACTCGTGAAATCTTTGTGAATCAACTCCTAATGTAACCTAATGCCGTACCGGGGGGTTAGAGCAAACAGGGGAAATGCAGGTATGTTTTCATGCCTGACAGGAGACAGAGAGAGTCAGAAATACAAGAGAGAGTTATATTTTTTTTTATGTTTGGACAGGTTGAAGATGCTTGTTACGGATATAATTATGATGTCCTGGCATGGCTGCATGGCTGAAATCAGCCCCAGTGTGGTTTATTTGGATAGCAGCCATACTGGAGATATGCAAACTCGAACAAACAGCGCTGACCCGAAAGCACAATCTTTTTACTTATAATTAGTCAAGGTTGGGTGAACATCACTATTATTGCTATTGCTTTTCAAAACCCCCAATACTGACAATTAAAATATTAAAACTGAGGAGAGGAGTGTTTGTTTATTTATTTATTTATTTGTTTGTTTTAATCGAAATACTTACTATATTCACTTGGCAGATTATACAATTATATAGATTGTAAAATGAACTTACATTGAAAGAGTGACCTGAGTCACATCAAGAGACTTTATACCTCAAACAATGTTGCCTAAAAATTGTCTGATTATTTATAGTCAGGCTTGCAATTGTCACCTAGTGAACAAAAAATAAATAAATACATAAATAAATAAAAATAAGTAAATGGACAAATTTGTATATTTATTGTATATTGTAGATTATATATTTTATGTATGTGTAAATATATACTGTGTGTGTGTATATATATATATATATATATATATATATATATATATATATATATGAAGAGTTAAGTGCAAAATCTGAAATTTTCTTCTACAATTTGCATTTTTATTATGCTCCTGTGTTATTTCACTTTAACTGCATAGAAAGGGACCTAGACATTGCCATTAGAGTAAAAGTACTGAACCTAAACATAGGAGCCTGATAAAAAATGCTAATTTTATACATGAAAACTTCAGACAATTTCAATATGTTACATTGTATATCATGCATATCATATAATGACCTTTGATCCATTATGGGTTGTTTAACCTTTGAATTATCAGTAGAGCATGGTCTGCATTGAGGACATTGCTCCTCTTTTCTCAGTTTCATCCATTTACTCATGTGTGGTCATTGAAACCCATTCCAGAGTGACCGCAGTCAGGATTAAATGCATTCATGTGACTCCTTAATTTCCTAGGTCTCCTGACAAATGGCATACAACATGATATAAATCAATTTCCTTTATCAGACCTTTCTGATAAGCAGATAATCTGCCAATGCAAAGGAAACAGGAAAAGATGATTCTGATATGTAGTCTAGACTAGTCTGTTCTGTTGTAGACTGTGATGCTGATGATGCACTAAAATAAAAAAAGAACCAAATGACTGGCTGTGTTTGACCCCGTGGGTCAGTCTTGTAGTGAACAGCGGTCTCTGTTCCTCTGGCAAAATACATTCACTACTAAACAGAGACAGAGTTATCAGATCTAATTAGTACATTAATAAGATGAGATCAACCACAGCCTGTGGCAATTTTAGTATGGCAGATGCTCACACAGGTCAGAAAGGGATAATAGTGTGATGTCAATGAGGGTCCAGTGGCTGGAGGGAGCTAGACTGAAAGGTATGGTGTGATTATTAGGGTGCGGGAGCTGATGCTGGCCTCTTTGCTCAAGATATTTTGAGTGTGCATTTATTGCATGTTTGTCTGTGTGTGTGAACAAAAGAGAAAAGGAGAAGAAAAAGGACCAAAAAAAAAAAATTCAAAAGTGAGGGTGGTGTGAGGTAGATAATTGCTGCTGACAGACCAGCATGTTAATTTGAAGCTCAGTCCAAGACATGAAGATACAGACGGGTAGAAAACAAGATGTAATCATTGAAGTGAGGCAATACAGACACCCTGTTTGTCAGCATACTCACTCATTTTTCATGTTTACAAGCATAGTTCATGCAAAAAAATGGTGAGCGTAAATGAAAACATTTGTAAAACCCTCAATCTCAGCTGATTTAATATAATATCACCCAATCTCTATGTTATCATTTATTTCAGATGTAGTGTCTTTTGGTGCACATTCTTTGATTGCATTTTAATGATATATTAATATATCATTTTTGCACACTACAGTGTGTGTGTGTGTGTGTGTGTGTGTGTGTGTGTGTGTGTGTGTGTGTGTGTGTGTGTGTGTGTGTGTGTGTGTGTGTGTGTGTGTGTGTGTGTGTGTGTGTGTGTGTGAGAGTGTCCATGCTTCACTTGCTAATTTCAGTTCTTGAGGGCACCCGGCTCGCGTGTAAGATTGGGTTTGCCCATTGGCTTCTGTGCATTACTGTACAGATGGCATTCGCTCGCCCCTGCCCATATTGCCCACAAACCACTTGACATTTTAATCGACATTTCCTTCAGAGCTCCCGCATTAAAGGCCATGACATTTCATTTGCACATGATGTTGATTAAAACACGGTTACATACTTCAAAATAGGGACAGATCCAAACCTGAGAAAAATGAAGGAAACCAAAGAACCTCTATGTGTCTGTGCAAGCCTTACAAGATGATATTTAACACTGAGAAATAATATTCAGAATAGCATATAGAATTTATAGTCACCATATAGAGAACATGGATGTTTTTTATTATTATAACCACTACAGTATATGTTGAACTGAAAAATAAAGCACATCAACAAATTTTATAACCATCCCTATGAGCAATCATTTTTATTTTAGCAAGTTGTAATTTCACATACTTATTAATAAATATTCTTAATAAAATAATTATTTAATTCATATAATTATATTTATTATAAAATGTATCCATTTTCATTACTAATCTTAATCTCATCAAATGTAAAACACTTTTTCCTCCAAGCAGATTGGTTTAGGATTGGTTCTGTACACCAGTGAAAGTTTGAAGTGAACTTTCAGTGAAATCCAGAGCATATCTGACATTTCTTCATATAACACTGAACAAGGCTGACCGCCATCTGGAAGAATGTGAGTGAAGAGGCTTCATCTCCATCATGTCACCTGGCTTTGGATTGTAGCCCCAGCTGTGTATCAGTCTTTTCCTCAGGCTGTGTCCTACCTGCCATATCTTATATCTCCTACCCCTCATGTTCTCTGCCCTGGAGGAACCAGGTCTGGTGTCGGCTCTGCACAAACTAAATGTCCACATACTGTCAATTCAGCTGATCTGGTGTCAGTGCTCAAATACCAATTGACATGCTATTGTTCTCCATTAAGACATCCAAACCATCCAAAGTAATGCAGATAAAAGTTAATGTTTAAAGCTGTTAGCTATTAGAGTTATGCATAAGTTGAATTAATATTACATGAAGCTTTTATCTCAAAGATAACTTCAGGTGATAGACACTGTCCTATTTTTACTTTATAATACATCCTGTGAACTTTGCTTCCGCTATTGTTCATGGTGTCTTGCAGGAAAACGCAATGGAACTCAGCCAAGCATACAGCCACGTTTCTCACCATAACATCTACTGAAATAAACCAATCACAGTATACATTACACATGGTCTTTTAGCTAAAGCTAGCATAGTAACCTAATTAAAAATAAATTTATATTATATCATTTGACCGTTTGGATTTAAGATAGGTGAAGAGGTTAATCATAGCCTGTGAGAAGTAGACTGTAATTGATAGCGATTCATTAATTAGTTCAGTTTTAGTCAAAGTTATCTGTGTCAATAAAAATATAGTGCACAGATGTGCTGTATGTTATAGGATTGACGGTAAAGATCATTTTAAATTGTCTCATCATCTGTAACCTTGATTTTTTATTTTTTTTTTTTTTTTTTTTTTGATTGACACATTTTGTTCCATTTAAAAATGTTCCCCAGGTTTAGTGGATATTTTAATTAATATTTCCTTTTGCATTTGCTCATTTTAACTTTTATTTATGCTCATACACTTGTTACATTACTGTAAAATTTGATCAAATAAAATGTAATTTAATCAGATTAAGAGTGAAAATATTAGGAAAACGTAATATACAAATAGTTCAAATATTAAATAGTTTAAAGCTGTCTTGGCTAAAAAAACAAATCACAGCTACAGTAAATATACACAATTAATTGGTGAATGTTGATGCCAAGAATTTTGGTAAGGTTAATAGTAATGTCAAATATATCAATAAGAAAAAGCGGGAACATAAATATGCATGTAAACGGTAATAAAATACAAATCTATCTGGAGTTGCTGTGCCATACGGAAGGAAACAGAGAAAAAGGGAGAGACATGAAACCTTAATTTGGGAATCTATTACAGATCCTCCGCACAGCTCTCCTCTCTCTCACCCATAAACACACAGAAATGTGTTCAAGCGCCAGGATCCTTTATAAGTTTCCCTTCTCCAGGAGTAATGCGCTCTGAATGGCTGCTAAAATGGGCCGGGAGATTTCATTCCCTTCGCTCTCTCTCGACGCCTCACCTTTGGCCCTTCGATGATATGAGTCCTCTTGCTTTTCTCCCCACGCCAGTGATGGGAGGCTGAAATAAGCCAGAGCCAGCAGGGAGAGAAGGGAATAAAGCTTATTTACAAAAGCTCTAGCATGGCAGGTGTGCTGTCCACCACCCAAATTAGCCAATCAGCTAACCATCAGTCCAAGAATTCCCCACAGCACAGCCAAAGTTGGACTGAATAATGCAAAGGGCTTTGGAATGTTGCAGTGGTGCTACAGAAGAAACTTTGACAGATTTCATATTAAAAAAGGCAGTTCTCATTTCATGCAATTACAATCATTACATTAAAAACACCATGCATACCACGAGACGTGCTTGCTTGTGATTTATTTAAGAAATTTAGCTTAAGCCAATAAGCTTGTACTGTGTTTATAGTTTATTTAGTGACTTTCAGTGATTTCTTAAGCTGTTCCCCTCATTAAAAGGCAGATCACTTGAAACCCTTCAAGACCTGGTGTCACCATTTCTCTGTTACTGCTCTAACTCACAATTTTATGCATAAGCTCGTGATTTTCAATGTGACACGCAGTGTAATCCACATAAACAAAATCCCCTAAATGTTAAATAAACATCCTGGCAAAGCAAATCATTTTTTCTTTTGACAAATTTCGACTTTTGGCATTGATCCTAAAATGACATCATCCAGACGAGGGTGTCGAGCATTTTTCCTTCTTTCTTTTCTTTTCTTTTTATATTTTTTTGCTGGCATCCTTATGAGTGTGTCTGATCTTTCGACACTCATGCAGAAAAGAGTGAATAAATAATGAGCGAAATAACCTCCAGGCATGAATCTTACAGATATATGAAATATTCATATGATTCTTAACACAAAACGTTTGCTGAAAGCCAAGCAGTGTGCAGATGTCATCCAAAGGATGCATGTATGTAAGGTCTTATGAGAAATCTTGTACCGCGTTGAAATGTTGATCTCATTTGATTTATTAAAGTGTATGCCATAATTTGACCCATGGCCTTTTAGCTTGTGAGCTAAATCTAGAGTCGCATTTTGTGCAAAGCTTCAGTGTATTCATTTTTTTTTTTATTATTATTATTAGTGGTATTATTAAATCAAGCAGATAAGTGGAGCGAAACGATTCAGTCTCAAATTTCCTAATTGAAACACTTCAGTATAAACTACACTTGAATCAAGAAGGCAGTAAAAGCAAGCACGCAGGTTTTCTTGTCGCCTGATGGCAGATATTATCTAATGCTGTTCGCTCAGCACTAAAAATGGCAGTCGAGTGTGTTCTGCATAAGTTTTGAGACATCAATATTTATAAGTGTCTGTACTTGTGCGAGCACAAATGTTTACCCCATAGCTCTTGAGCGTAACACTCAAACAAACCGGAGTAAGCAATCACTCTTAGATGCAGGATACAGAGTATGAACTTGTTCACAACATGTTGTCTTGTTTCAACAGAGAAACAGGTGCACCAATTCACAGAACAATATGATGACCTGTATTATGTTTAGAATGACTCCTCTGTAGCTTCCATTAGCAGAACAGCAATTCATTACAAGACTTCTGGTCTTTCTGTGTCTAGATCCATAATAGCCATCGCTTTGACCCTGTCCCTTGTGGGAGCCAACAGTGTGAAGTGGAAAATCCTCTTGATTGGAGTGTGATCTGGTTTTTACACAATCATACACACATACACACACACACTGCAATGGGTGTGAGAGTGTCAGAGGCTGTAAGTGTGTCTCTCACCTTCCTGTCCCTTCTTCGGTCCCCTTTTCAGGTCAGTAAACCATCATGCAGCTACCAACCATTTCTGCGAGGCTAAAGAGAGACAAAGAGAAAGAAACAGGGAAAACGGGGAACGAGAGCGACCAGACACCTCTGTGGAGGGCACCAGACAGCCAGGGTGTTGAAAGTTAATGGAGCACTCTTTCACAAACACTCTTCTCTCTGGGGGCCTCTTTCTGTTCTCCTCCCACCGCTGAGCCTGCCTTTATTTTATTTACGAAAGGCCCCTTTATGTGCTTTCATCAGCGCAGCAAATTATATAGCTTGAGTTAATGCTGGATTTGACCAAGCGATTCCCTCCCAGTAAGAAGATGCAACGGAAGATTGTTGGCAGAATGGACTCCTAAGATGAGCATGCCGTCTATGCCACTTTGTGCTAGAGAGAAACGTGTTGGACTCTGTGGTGTGGCCTCTTTAAGCGATCCTCTGGGCTGTGCCCCCATAATCCCCCCCTCATTTAGCTGACCCTGCTGGGTAATGCAGCCCCCCACACCCCCCGAGCTCTGCCTCCTTTTTTTCCTCTAAAGAGCTGTAGGCTAAAGCCAAGGGGTTGTGGTCAAGTGTGAATGTTTGGAAAAACTGTGCACTGCATAAGCAACAAGCTTGAGAGGCCCCCTTAACAGTGTGTGTGCGTATGTGTGTGTGAAGGTGTGTGTATATGTTTAGGTGTATTACACATGCCAATTGTGACAACTGAAGTATACAGGTAATACATAATGTAATAAAGAAAGAAAGAGAGAGAGGAATAATTCTTGTTGGGAAATCTGGCAAAAAAAAAAACATGGTAAAACATGGCAATCAATAAATTATTTGAAGAGAAGGTTTACCCAAAAATGAAAATTCTGATATCATTTTCTCATGTTGCTCTAAACCTGTATGATTTTCAAAAACACAAAAGCACAAAAGGAGAAATTTGGAAGAATATCATGTGTGTTCTTTTCCATATAATGAAAGTGAATTCTCCTTCACCAAGCTGTAAAAATGACATTTCTAAATCTCTACATATAGTAATATCACCCAGTCTCAACTTTATAATTTATTTCATATTTATTTTGTTTTTGTGTGAATTCTTTTTATGGCATTATAATGATATATTGATATATACACATGCTTTGTGAGTCTGTGCTTTCATGCTTCAGTTCACTTCTAAGCATTTAAAAAGATTGTTCACCCAAAAAAAAAAAAAAAAAAACTGTCATAATTATACCCTTATACTTTTGACTTTCTCAATGATTAAATAATTTTAATTTTTGGGTGAACTTTCCCTTTAACTATATATTTCAATTAAAAGAGAGAGAGAACATCTGCATAGGCACAGTGACTCTCAATGAATCTTTTTTTGAACTGGTTCTTGAAATGAACCATTCAAACAAACTGATTCACTAAAATAAAAATGTACTCACACTATTTTAAAAGAAGATAAGCTACTGACACCCTGCAGAAGTTATTGGCCTCTCTGCTTTTAGCTAGGTACTTCTGAACACTGGCAAACACACACATGCAAATGCTTTCTAAGAAAAAGCAGAAAGTGTTAGTGAGCAGGCTGGTGTGCAGGACAAATTTTAAAGTGAATGTGTGGTTACTTCATTCGTTCGATGGCCATGCCCTCCCCTCCTCCTCCTCCTCCTCCTCCTCTCCTGTTATTCTTCTCCTCATGCTGCTCTGTTATTGGAACTGATGGGTTTATTGAGACTTTCACACTTTGCAAAAAGGGGGAGGGGGCTGCTGATTTCATTTGTTTTCCCTCACTCTTTCCCTCTCCTCTGCTCTTTCTCCTTGCCGCTCTCTCGAGATCACTTTGGCATCCACCAGTTCTCCCATGCATGACTATTTACATGTTAGCGCTTACCATAAATTACTACTGAATGTAACAAATGAGTAAAATCTCTGGGAATTAACTGAAAGAAAGACGCGGGAGGCCGGAGCTAGTTGTCACTCAAGAGCCTATAATTCAGCAACTAAAAGGTTTTGAGTCAAAAGTCCAATTAAACAGATGTGTGTTTTGTCTAGCAGTGGTTTCTCTAACACATAGTTTAAATCCCTCATAAATTAAAGTGACACTAGAGATAGATGTAACAATGTTTTTATATTTCTATATGTGAACCATTTCATTTTTGCTATTTCATGCATCATGCTTCTTTTCGACACAGTATTGGGGCATGTTGTTACAAAAGCACAACACACTTCATCATTGACTTGTATATGTTTTGCTCTTAAAAGTGAAACTAGATATTAGTAAGAGCAGACAGATGTTAACAGACAAAACATAACACTTGTTGCTTTGTCATTGTCCTCACAGGAAGGAGAGAGGCAGTCAGTGTCAGGATGGGAGAGATAAATGAAAGAGTGGCTAAATGGAGGGAGCAGGACAGTAAATGAGGCATACGAAAGAGGCCCCCACTGTGAGCTCAGAGCTGTACACTTACACAGGTTCAGCGCTCTAGATCACAGCACAGGGCTCTAAATGTAGTTTTGGGGTGTAACCAAATATCAGATCTTATGTATATTATTGCTATTAATATATTTTATATTTACACCCCTTATGATGCTGTCTGATGTTTCTGACATCAGCTGTAACTCTACAAGGGTATATTTTCAGTCTTGTCTATTTTGTTGGTGAGTTTTAGACGATAAGCTGAAGTGTAATTGGATTTGAACATCACTGGTTGGATTTCTGTTGCAGTGTCCTCGTTTGCTCTGGTGAGACAGCATCTGTCGCAGAGACGAGGCCACATAAGGACCAGGGTGCCATTGGTCCATCCAGATTGAGAGCTTGTCTCAATTTGTCTTACGTTCCAAACACTGAAGTAGTATACAGAATAAGTTTAATATAAAAACCATATTCAAGACTTATTTAAGAACATAGATGCATTTAATATCAAATACATGACTAAAATGTAAGAGCACCAGTTAACAGTAAATGCAGTTATGCAGTAAAGCCGTAATTTGCATTATTCATTAATGCCATAGTGCATGCTGGGAATTGGAGTCTTGCATCCAGCAACACACTTCATAGAGGCAATGGGGGAATGTGATACACTTCATAATATTTATATTTAAATGACAAAAATAGGGGTCACTTATTTGGATACTTCTGTCCTCACTTTGACTGCAATAATAGAGCGACACAAATATCTGCATATAAATAAAACATGCATTTACTAGCACATATCATCAACACAGACTGTCTCCAAAGCTCAAGCATTCACATTCACACCCACATGCACACATACCACTTTAGTAAGTGTACTCGTGACACCACTACTGGTGTTTACAGTAAAGGGGATTATTTCCTGCTCTTACTGGATAGTTTTACCACCTGCTAGCCAAGCCTAGTCCCTCTGAGCTCAAACAGGGGCCATACAAAACAGCTATGGACAATATAGTGGTCTTGAAAGCGTGCCAGTGTAATCATATTCATCTTGGCATAAATTATCTCTAAACTAGGAAGAAATGCATTTTGATTGACCCATTTATAATGTATTCCTTTGCTTATAGCATATATCTCTCGTCCAATCTACTTTTAACACTTTCACAAATTGCATTTTGTGATATCAGCATAAAATCTGTCAATCTTTTCCCACACTGTCATATTATTAAACCAACCAAACTATATTGTAGCCTGTAGTGTGACTACAATCCACTTCAGCTGTTTTAGCCCCTGTTCCAATGCCCCTTTTCAGCTCCTCAAGTGACTATTAAAGCGGTATGACAACAGCCAGCCCTTCGCCCACTCTTACAAAGACGCCCCTCACCGGGTCCATAACACCACCAGAATCAGCTGGGCGTGTATATTTGCTACAACCCCATGAGCCTCCTTTATAGACTTGAAACCCTTCTTGATTTCTTTCTTTCTGTTTGATGTTGGCACTCCATCCCTAACAATTAAACTGTGAATGAAGCTACTGTGGGGTTCAAATGTCTTGGTCCACTAGTTTTTTTTTCATTATTTATGTAATGTTATGTAATGCAATGTAATATAAAAGGCTATGTTCACACTGTGACTTTTTGGGATTGACAACCCCATTTACTCTACAGTTGTGAGGCTTGAAATTTCCTGTTCACACAGCAGCTTACAGTTTTGTTTAGAATAATGTCTGTATGAACGTGCAACGGGAGTCAAGCCCATATTCCTTACCAGTAACCATAGCAACAGTGACCAAAGTAAAATCGAAGATGGCGACGTCCATAAAACTGAAAATCTTATCACTTTCTAACACGACAAGGGTCCAATCGAGCCGCGAGTTCTTTGTCAAATCTTCATTAACTGACAGCAGCTTTTAAATTTGGGTGGAGCAGAGCATTTGAATCGCGCAGAACACAAAACTGATGGGAGCAGCTCCGGTGGAAAACTGACAGGATCTAAAACTTTCAGATGACACGCAGCTCATTTCTCCATCACTGTAAGTTACCGAAAACACGTAACACACGGTAGATGGCGTTTGTGCAGCAGAGAGGTATATGACTTGACAGACAACTATAGTTGTCCTGTTCCGTTCACACAACGCGTGTGTTCCGAGAATGCGGTTGTGAGTCCTAAAGATTTACAGGTGTGAATTCGGTTACAGAGGCCACATTCACACAGCAGCAGAATACGGTTGTCAGTCCTGTATTTGAGTCCTTAATACGGTTCGTTCACACACAGTTCGGTTATTTACGGGTGTGACAACCGCATTCTGTAATGAAGATTTGACACAGATCTCGTGGCTCGATTGGACTCTTCTCGTGTCAGAAAGTGATAAGACGTTCAGTTTTATGGACGTCGCCATCTTTTATTTTACATTGGTCACTGTCGCTATGGTTACTGGTAAGGAATATGGGCTTGACTCCTGTTGCACGTTGAGCCACATACACACTGCAAGTTTCAGGAGTGACAACCGCATTTAAATGCGGGAGTGAGTCCCTTAAATTATCGTTCCATGTGTGTACGGAACAGCAATCACTTCCGCATTTGTAACCACAGCAACATTCTGTGGTCTTGCAGGAGTGAATAAAAGTTTGGCTGTTTATTATGCCATTTTTTGACTAAAGACTCTTTTTGAACGTCGAACGAAACTACCGCTGATAGACGTGCAGCGTTGTGTTTATGCTCGGGAGGCTGCTTTAGAGAGCGTCTTGCAGTGTCGCCATGTCTTCATATTTACAAGCGCTTTCAGGCATGTCGTTTGGTCTTAGCTCATAAAGATAGGTACTTTGTGGAGTTAATAAAGTGGTCTGTCGCGGATATGAGATATATATATATATATATATTTTTTTTTTTTGGGGGGGGGGGGGGGGTAATACAATAAAGCATTTGGGTGTTTTTTGTTCTTGTCCTTGTTTGTTTGTTTTTTCTATGAAGATCTGGCAACACTGACACTTTACGGCAGGGCTCATGAGTGTAGCTAGCCCCGTGCTAAGTTAATACTTCTTTCACTGTTATTTTCTTGCATCTCACATACAGACAAATACACTGATGGGTGTGTGTGTGTGTGTGTGTTGCCGTATGTTGTGTGAACAATTTTGTTTGGTTAGACTTTATTTCGTAAGTCCACTTTAGACATTCTACTAACTATAAGTAACTTTTTATCTACATGCCAACTAATTTTCATTCATTTGTAACTGCATGTCTACTAACTCTCAGAGTAGACTGTTACGGTAGGTTTAGGGTTAGTAGAATAAGTTGACATACTTGCAAAGTTTATCATATTCAGTATGTTGTGAACCCATCAAAGTAAAGTGTTAGAAGATATTAAGCAGACAGTCTACTAATACTCCAATGACTACTAGTTGACATGTAGTTGCAAAGTTACTTACTGTTAGTAGAATGTCTAAAGTGGACTATCGAAATAAAGTGTTACCTTTTGTTTTATAATACAAGTGAGGAATAATTGACTTCGGTCTGTTGGATTATTAGAAAAATAATGCACACCAAAGGTGGTGGCCGTTACACTTCGGGTGTGCATTATTTTTCTAATAATCCAACGGACCAAAGTCAATTATTCTGCTTATACTACGGTTACCACACCTCAAGACATCGATCAGATGATATATTTCAAGGCATTCGTCCGGTACTTCTACTTAAATCGCTATTGTGAGTAGGATTATTTCTTCCACATCTCATCCAAGGCCTCTGTTGCTAATTCCAAAACGTCATTTTAAACCTAGTAACGGAGGCTTGAGCCATTGATAACAGACTAATGCAGTTAATACAGTTAATAAGTAAGTTATGAGAGAGAGAGAATTACCTCTGTGCATCTCTCAATAGTGTTCGGCAGCAATGTCTCTAGTTATAGTGAAACAGTTCCTTTTGTTTACGAACAGCGCCATTGTTGTTACCTCACTTGTGAGAAGTCATGTAGTTTTTAAGTTGTTTACTGATAAAATTGTCAGAGTAGCGCTAACAACATTAGCGCAATGTATGTTAGTGTGTGTGCAAACTGTAACTGTTATGTAACAATATGTGCGGTCTGTGAGGGAGAGAGAGCGGGAGAGATAAGAGTATGTGCATTCCGTACATAATAAAGCGTAATTTTGTGGCAAAAACATGGACATGATCTGTCGTTTTTATCATATTGTTTACTATATTTATTTATTTGGCCAGTGTCGTTGTGGGTTTTGGTTGTTTTGCTGTTGTAAGACCTTTGAAATAACAGAAATCATTTGGCGAAGTGATATGGTCATGTAATGCGGTCAAGAGCTGCCTGGAACTACGTTTGCCGTGCGTTTCCCTGAAAATAATTGCACTCCTTAGAACGTTCGTCAGCCAATCAGATTCAAGCATTCAACAGCCCCGTAGTATAATATAATATGAATGTTATAAAATTATCAGAGATTACAGTAACAGCATATTTTATAATTATTTTATAAAACTAGGTTTAAATGAAAACAAACATATTTCCACATTTGGCTCCTGAGAGTAAGTGTTTTTTCGTTTGTTGGCATTCGTTACGTGAACAATTTAGTTTTGTATAAAGAAACCTGATCCAGTTTTGAAGGACAAACAGGGTCTAGAATATTAGAGCCAGCACTGTATGGTGAACAGCTGAGTGAGAGGCCTGCATGCGTTTGCGTCTGGGCTGCGTTTCCAGACCTGGAAATAGAAGCGTGAAGCTGAAGTGAATGTTTGCTCTGTAAGGTGGGTTTAGGAGAAGAGGCACCTGTACTGCAGCCCAGCCTAGTTTAATTCTCCCCCTAAGCCAGACACTTCCTGCCCTGGGAAAGGCCTAATTGAGATGTTATTGCCTGGAAGAGGGAATGGGAGATTTGGAAGAATTGTGGAGGGGGATTTGGGGGTATACAGTGGCAGAAAGGGACCAGAGAGGAGGGATAAAACGTACATGAGTGAGCACACAAACATAGACACAAACTCTTGATTTTGTTGTAATGCATTATGTAGAGTATAATCAACAGCTGTCAGGTTGCTGCACGATTTACATACCTGACAGTGACAATGTGTGATTGTCTGTTTTATTGTGTTTTGTTGCATTTTCCTTGCTCTGTGTGTGGATATATTCTTTCTCTCTTCTTGTCTTTCATGACTGCATCATGCATTTTATGTCAATAAATCATTGACATTTAAAAAAACACACAAATGTTGCACTTTTAATTTCAACACGATAAATGTTTTCCAAAGAATATCATTTAGTCAACCACCGGTATTAATGCAATGTTTTAATTTCACATATATTTATTCATTTAGCAAACACTTTTATCCACAGTAAATTGCCAGTGTCACTGTATACAGCGAAGTATCGAAGCTCTGTGACTGTGTATGTTTTGACAGGATTTTTGCTTTCAGAGCTTTAAAAGACTTGATTTATTGCAGAAGCTGATTGTTGCACTACAAATGCAATGTGATTTAAAATGACGCTTTGGACTCCATGTGGACCTGCATTTACCACTGCCCACTTTTGATTCTATATATTACAATCACATATTTATATGATCTTTGTTTTCTTTATTACAAAACAAAACTATTGCAAATGTGTATTTTTAATGACAAGCTGACATATGGACAGTCAGTCAGTAATAGTCTAAGTTTATTCAGGTCAGTGACGAATGCATCTGACTGATTCAAATCAATAACTTGTCTTTTTGAATTATACATTTAAAGAATTGGTTCATTCATTCGGGAATCAGACTACACTAGTCACATTATATGTTTGTTTATGCACATACAATCAGTGAGGCCAGCTCAGTAAGTGGACTTTTCATTGCATTACATTCAAAACAGACTGTGACCTTCCATTCACAACTTGGCAAAAAAAATAAAAAAAATTAATGCACAGATTCAGCTGGAAAATATAATACCAGCTGTAAATATGTTTTTCCTTTTTCTTTTCTTCCAAATATGAGATTGATGCATCGCGAGTGTGAATGGAGTTGCAAACTCTGGTTGAGAACAGACTAGTGGCCTTAACCCTGTTTGATATTGCTTTTCTGACCTTGTGAGATGTGTGAAAGCAAAACCCCCATCTGACACACTCATCCCATGAGGAAGCAGAGAGTTTGATCATAAACCATGGCATATGTCAAGTATGGTAGTTATGTCACTGTCACCTACACAGGTCAATATACACAATCCAGAAAAGACATTTCTCACTTTCTCATATATACACATGCTTACACATGCTCCCTCATCTCCGACATGCACAGACACACAATATATGAATATACAGATGCATACAAATTTGTAAATTGTAGCTTTACATAAAGTGGCCAATAGATAATGAACCTTAAACATTTTAGGTATTTTATAAAAAGCTCAATTTTGTCACAAATTCCTAATTTTAATCCAAGCATGTAAAATAGTCTAATTTAGTTATTTTTCATACACAGTACACTGCAGATCAAAGGGCAAGTTTGACTAAATTTGTCACGGACAAAGTACAATACAAGCACTGGTTACATACACAAAAATCCACATGCTATCATTCATATGGGTTTTGCCGAGAACCATTGAAGTCCCAGGAATCCCAGTGCTGGGGATTGAAATCCTTTATGACAGCAACATCTCCTCTCACCTCTATATGTTTGCTCATCCTTCCCTTTCCTAACATCAGCTGGTTTCCTCCTCATCCACTACTCTAAATATCTGTCTTGGACTTGTTCCCAGAGGCCTGACTGGTACATATTCCACTACTCCATTCATTCTGGGAGCTTTTCCAGGGGAATTTTTCAAATCACCGGATATTTTTTCTCTGTTATTCGCAGTCTTTTACTTGGACCATGTATTCTGACACTAGAAATATCCCTCTACCCTTTAGTCTCTTTCTCTCCCTCTCTTTCTCTCCCACACTTTCCGTGTGAAAAACAGAGCTGGATTCTGAATCCCAGCATTTTTCTTGCTCCTGTGGGGATGGTCCAAGCTAGCCCAAGCTCCTTCTTAAAATAGAAAGAGAGAGAGGGGATTTGACACTGTTCTTTTCCCCATTTTGTTGTGTGTGTGGTTTGATGTAAAGCCATGCTGAGTCAAAGGCGCAATGTTGCCAGGAATACACACTCGCCTCTGAGTTAATGTGTGTGCGTACATGTTTCCATGTGGTTTTAACTTTCATACAACAGTAATACTGTAATACAGATTACTACTGCTCAGATAGATTGCACACAAGGAAAAAAAGTAGGGGAGATACAAGTTTCATAACTCTTCCAATAACAGTTACATAGTATGTTACTAATGCCCTCACACTATGTACTGTGTGAGTTTGAGCACAGCTATCTGTAACACACACTATAAGCTTTAGCAATAAATTTTCCAGTCAATTAATATTAATACACAACCCTTTATGTGTCCTGATCACTCTCAGGCGATACGTGTATCCAGCAAAGATGTCTCGCTAATTTTATTTCAGTTATAACTCTGTGCTGATGCCGGGTGTCAATGAAATGCAAATAGACACACATCCTGAAATTCTGTCCATTGGTGTGATCTGTTGTCAACAAATGGCTCAACTGGTAGAGAACTGCACTGGCGACACTAAGGTTATGGGTTCGATTCACAATTATATAAACTTCTATATAATTATTCAAGATTATGGATTTATTTACCATTTAAAATGAGAAGAGATTGTCAAAGGTGTGAGAATATGAGATGCCCATGACATGCGGCCTCTTGGTATGAATGAGAGATTGCCATGTACAGTATGCAGTCAGTAAACATGCTCTTCACTAATTATTAGATATGGATAGGGGAATTTTGTATTGGTGTTTGAACCCGTGGTGCTAAGAAGTGTGTACTGGCTGTAATAGGTGGCTTAGCGTTAAATGTCAGAGAAGGGTCTCAGGTCCCAAAGAAGGGAGGGGGAAGGGCACGATGAAAGGTCACACAGGCACTGATGTTATACCACAGATCACTTTTGTGGATGACTGGCCCTGTAGACTCTGTACAGAGGCGATGTCCTTAAAGATCACCTGAGGCAAAGACCCCCACTTGACTTGCCTCCAATCTTCACAAGATGCTATATAGTGCGCAAATGACATTTTATGATGCTTGGATCCAATCTGACAAAGGCAGAAGTGGAAGGAATGAAAAAGGTATGCATTACTAAACATATAAATAAATCATTTACATACCCTACATAACAAGTGAACCAGTTGTCATACAGCATCAGCAATCAATCATTATTGATTACATTATATTATATTATGTAATAGACTTGACATTAACACCTGCCAAATGCAGGTGGATTTCTTTTTTCTTTTAATACTACGGGTTCTGAAACTATATCAAATGTTCAGGACAAGTGATTTTTTTGAAAGGACAAGCGAAAGAGAATTTACTTGCCCAAAAGTACAACTGACCTGATTAAAAAAATCTAACTAGGGAGGCTGAAATTTCGGCAAGAATAATACTGATTTTATTATATTCGATGTAAACAGCGACTGATAATCGATAATGTATCGACAAGGTCGTGCCAGATAAGGCTCATGCAGCCCTTCTGTGTGTGAGGTAAACTCCTGGAGAAATCAAAACAAATGAACAAATTAATTTTTAAAAATGCAGTTGAAATGCAGTTTTTATACAAAAAATTATATGATATACAGTTAAGCAGCTTGACACGACCAAAAGAATGGAGTTTTCCTTGAAAACCAGAATGATTGCAAATTTGACAGTGATTTTATGTAAGAGTTTAAACCAATAGTTAATAATAAGTGACTTACACTTTAGACACATTGTCAGTGTTGACTATTTTTGCTCAGTTTGGTTAATGAAAATATTTCCAAACAAAGATGATAGCAGAACAGTTGCACATCTCTGAGCACACAGCGGTGTTTTGTTACTGAATGATTCAGTGTTTTTGAACAAATCAGGTGAGTCAATTATTTAATAACCTGTTGATAACGACAGGCACTTGCTTCATTCTTGAATGAATCATCCATCTGAATGAATAGTTTGAATGAATGACTCAATGACTCACTCAATAAGACAGTCACTTGTTGCCACCTACTGGCAGTTTACTTTCATTTAGAAGTTGGAAAAATGCAATTTAATGTAATAAAACACTAAGATCATAACACTTTATGCAGTTGTAATTTTGCAGTATAAATGCATCTAAATGCCTACATCTACTTCCTTTTCTTCTGCAGTGTAAAGATCAGTTTTGTTGAAACTGATTTCATTTGACTGGTAACAGCCCTATAGTGTTTTATTATATTAAGTGCCCTTTATATGTGCAAAAAATGACATGAAAATCAATTTAAGTAGTTTTATTACGCAGTAGTCTATAAAACGTAATTTCCCAACAACAAAATTATGGCCAGTGAAAATGCTGAGTGGCTAATTGTGGAAAATCACTAGCCACAGTGGCTGATGAGCAAAACAGTTCATGTCAAGCCCAGATTATATTATATTATTTACTGGAACTGGAAGATAATATATGGTTTAAACTGCATTGATACTGATAGAATGATGTAGATGTATTAAAGCTGTAGTATGTAACATTTGCCTCTCTATCGCCATCTCTGTTTAAAATATAAAATTGCATGTTACTTGGGGATAAAATTTCATAATATAAAATATGAAATTGCATGTTAGCATTACACCGCATTTTGTAACTGCAGACACTTGGGCAGTAATGAGTGTATGACTCAATACACGGCAATATAACATAAGCTTTATAAATATTACATTATTTTTAAGTTTCAGTTTTGCTCATGTAGGGAGCAGCCATCTTGAATTCTCAACTTGGGGTTGAGCAAGGCGGACCGAAAAGGAACTCCGACTTGTGGTAGCGTTCCATTTGATTTTCCTACCTCCTATGACTAATAAAACGCAGGATTATTTAGGTTTTAGCACAGGCTCTGTCACTTTCCCTTTTCGACTACAGGCTCTCTGCAGTTCGAGTTTGCTTGGTTTTGACAACAGGTGATTCCCCAGAGGTCATGATGGTTGCCATTTAGAACTTGCTTTCGAGATGACAAGTTTAAATTCAAAACAACTGTTCTAAGAGCAAGATACAAAGGTTCCACACATACAAGGCACATACTGTTTTATAGTAGCCATGTCTTCTTATTTCTTTTTACAGACATAACCATGCAAAGATGAATGATGTCAATTTCCTGCAAAAAATTTCAGACCTGACACCTCAAATTATAAATCATTATTATAAGTTTACCATTGCAGATCAATTTAAGGTAAGGTAAGGAGCTCGTTTGAACACTGGTGTTTTATGTACTTAATATGCTCAATAACCAATTTTGTTCATTAAAAAGGTACACTGAATGATACACTAATCATTTGTGTTTCTCTCTCTCTCTTTTGGTATCAAAAAGGAACTTTAAGATTTTTATCTCACAATTCTGACTTTTTTGGCAATTGCAACATGAAAAGATGAGGATATAAAACTGAGCAAACAAAAGATATGAGAAGAAGAGTTAGGCAGATGGTGATTAGGCAGAGAGAGAAAGCAGTAAGATGGAGAGAAACGCACATTTATAAGATGGATACATGGGTCTTCCCTCCTCGGTGGCTGTGGATTTAAGTGTTGAGCGGAGCCAGGAGGCCCTCAGTGAGACGGGCTTAGGGCAGCTGTGTTGTTTCAGGACTTGTATTTTACTGTTGGCCAGCAGTTGGCTATTTAACCATTTGGAATGCTCCACATTCCTCAGGGTTAATAATACTCAGAAGGGGCTGTGGGGAGGGGCTTGACGGGGGATGGGCTTCAGTGTCCGATGGTGGTCACCCACCATTTGTCATTAAACACTGCAGCCTTGCTCCTCTTCAATGACTGTTTACCCTAATGAAACATTAGCCTCTGAACTTTGAGTTTCTGAGTTCCCTTGTCCCTCATCCTCTCTGAAACGCTCTTTTGATTTCTTCAAATTCTGCAGAAACGTGCTATGTGGTCTCATAGTTTTACATTTCAAGATGAGTTTGAACTCACTCTTTGATGAATAGATGAATGTTTGCTTTTGTGAGTGGGTGTGCTCAGTGGGTAAATGTACATAACCATGCGTGTGTTTGTGTTTGTGTGCGTTCGTCCACTGTTATCACAGATTCCCGTCTCTCTTTCGCTCGCTGGTGTTGTCAGGGTGTTTGATGTTTGTCTCAGATAGCTGATGAGTATCAGTGCTCGTTAAGAAGATTAGAGAACGGGCTCATTTGCATGTGTTCGTTATCTCATTAGATTGATATCGGGGAGAAAAAGGGCTTGACCGCAGTGCCTTCACACTTTGCTCTTGCTTCAGGCAAACTGATGCATGCTCTGCACTGTAAAGTATTACTCACAATCAGCTCTGTTCTGGGCCTCAACGGAGCTGAACACATAATTAGCAAGTTTTTCGCATGTCTCCTTTGCCTAAGAGGGTCAACATTTTAACCTTATTCTGCCCTACATGAATCCTCAAGAAGTTTCAAAGGGGGTTTGGTTGTTTCTTAATGAGAAAAAAAAAATGTATCTTAAAGCAAATTTTTACAGTTAAATGTTTGTATTTTTAGTGTTGGCTCACATTCTGCATATATTCATTCTGTTCTCAAGAATCACAGCGCAGGTCTTGCAGCACTTAGACTAGCTCATTAGCTCAAAACTCATTAGCAACACAGAAAGCAAGTGGCAAGGACAATCTCTTACTCTAAAAACGGCTCCGAAAGGATTTTGCCTGTTTTGCCCCAACATAAAAATGCCTGAGATAATTTCAGCAAACATTTCACTTCAACATCAGCTCAAATAAAGGGAAAAATGAATGTTGGCATGAAGGGAGAGAACTAGTAATGTTAATTTTTTTAATGAAACTGAGCTCTGCTTGCACTGATATTGTGTTTTGATAGATTTGAAAACAATATTCGGGCCTAATGGGAAATATGCTTTGAAACTAAATGATTTGACACTATTCATCTGACACTTGAGAACTTAGAGTTCGACTTTAACTTTCCTCTAGTGGTCTATGAGATTGCACTAAAAAATAAACTTTTCATCTGTGCTGGAACAAAATTTGATGTATTGTTTGGACTAGTAGTGAAATTGTTGCCACATTCTTTTTATCTTTTGTTGTTTGGTAGTGTTGGTAGTGTTGTACCAGAAATATGGACCTGGCAGCCAGTGAACATAAAGAAAAAGAGTTTAATATCTGTCATGCAACTCTTATTTAAATGAAGGTCAGGGGATTCCTCTGATAGCTCTGTCTGGCATCTGAGTTGAATCAGCATGTTTATGTAATACAATCAAGATACTTTTCTGACAGATACTCGCAAGTATTGTCGCATTCATTAATTGTTCAAAAGTATACATTTTTTGACTGTTCAACTATCAAGCAAGCAAAATTGTCTTATTAGAGGCTTTGTCAATCTAAATACGGTCAAAAGTTTACTAATGAAAGTTTATTAATGTATTAGGATTGTTAGTCAAGGTAATCCATCTCTTTCTTGGTTGACTAATTCCAATTCCTTAAAGGTCAGCTATGAAAATGCAAGGATATATCTCCAGCCCTACATGCAAGTTACATTGACCCTCACATGAATAAGACACGCTGCAGTAACTCTTAGCAACTTCACTACAGTTTGCCCCTCTGCGGTCGACGTGTCTTCTGTTCAGCAGAATTTATGTCTGTTCCATTGACCTGTGCGTTGTGGTGAAGCCGACAGCGACTATAGCTTCATGCCGCTAATCAAATTCTGTCTGTGCGGCGATGTTTCCCTGAAAAGTCCTCTGCATTGCCCCCAGCTTTGAATTGAAGTGTGGAGGTTCTGTTTCGTTACAGCTCATAGGGAATTGTGCAGTCTTCTTACCTGGAGGGCAGAGGATAATGGCGATGACAATGGAACGAGGTGCATACGCATTGAGGGGGGATGCGTATACGCACACGGCAGCCTGTTGTGATATGCACCTAACTCTCATGTTCCATTGTGAAAATCCCACCATATCAAGGAATTAAGGCAAAGCATGAAAGTTTTTTTGTATGTGTGTGTGTGTGTGTGTGTGATCCCTCAGGTGAGCGGTTAGACTGAGGAGGGAGGAACTAGACATCTTCTTACATCTTTATTCGCTTCCTCGGGCTGATTTCTTATTTATCAGACTCCCTCTAGGTGGAGTCTTCAGGTCCCAGCGCAGCCCTTTCCGCAGGTACTAGCACTGATAAAAACACATCCTCCCCACCATCTTCCGCTTCTTCTCAATTTGGGTTCAGGCAAAACACTTCAACTCGGTGGAGTCTGCCTGCCACTCCTTCCTCCTATCTCTCGTGCGATTCGTGCTGACTGTCCGACAACTGTAAACGCTTGGAAATGCACAGCCTCTTCCTTCTCTCTATCTCTCTCTCTCTCCCCAACCTGCATTTCTGGGTCACGGAAGACATTTAAACTCCACTTATAATTAACAGCTATTTTTAAACGGAGTGAGAGAGAGCGGAAATGGAGCAGTGGTGAGGTAAAAAAGCATTAAAATTGCCCCAGATTCGCTATTGAATGGGACACATCACAGCAATGTGCTTGCTGATCAAAGTGAAAGGGGGAGAGTGGAGACGGGGCCGATCAGTGGGGATAAATGGATCTCTTTATAATAGCGTAAGAATAGGGCCCCTCTTTTACAGCTGAAACAATTTAATAACCGCATTCATTACAGGCCACTCGCTGTCCACTCGCTATCTCTCTCTCTACTTCCTCCCCCTTTTTTGCCTATGAAAGGAAAGGCTGGTTACTGCAGCCCAAGCTGAATTAAGGCTGGTTGAGGGCCGAAATGAAGATGTGCTAGCTTCCTCTGACACTCCTAAATGAAAACCTTATACAAGAGCAAGCAGTTATCACAGAAGCTCCCCAAGGACACGCTACACTCCTCAGCCTGCTAATTATATCCAATGCAAATGCGCTGTCTGCATAGTTAGCGCCTGCACTCGGCACTTATTTATATATTTCTGTATTATTTCATTCATTCATTCAGACCTTCCTGTGTCAGCGGGAATAAAAGAGACAGCTAATAGCATGAACTGAGTGAACTATTAGAAGCCCGCTCGCTTTTGTCTGTCTCACTCGCTCATTTGCCCAATCTTTATTCCTTCCTGATCCCTCCTTCCTCTTTCTCTCCTGTTGATCTGGAAGGAATGTGTGCGACCCTCTGAGGGGAAGTCGTATAAACACGTTCCGGTGGCATTCATAAGGGTATGGTTCGAGAAGACGCCTTTATTAAAAGCGTTTTGTCTTGCAGCCCGTGTGTGCATGTTTGCCATCTTATCTGTCCATTAGCCTGCGGTGACCTGCCCACTGCTCCGTTCCTCTTCCTGCCGGCTTTAATGGGTAATTTAGTGATGCTGGCTTGACATATACTCCTTGTTTGTTGCTATGGTTACAGGGTCTTATATTCTCCCTCTTTCTTACCTGTGGAGAGTTTGGTCAGTAGAAATACATTCATTTCCCCAGAGAACTGGGGTCAGATGCTAGCGGTTTGCCAACTTGTAATTTCCTACTCTCTTTAAACAATTTTTGTCATTTTTTTAATAAGTCTCCTATGAGAAGAGAGGTTGTTACTGAAATGCAGTAACAAATGATATTTTAGTCTAGAGTTTTGACTATACAGGCAGTATGACTAAAATGTAATATTTCATATCAGAAGTATACAGTACTAACCTAACTACTATTCAAATGATACAAATATAGTATTCATAACAAATAAATAAGTATGACATTAGTACAAAGCACTTGATTCTAAGTATAGAACATTTAAAGTGACAGTACAGACATTTCTAATGTTAAAAAGATTTTTATTCCAAATAAAGACTTATTTAAACTTTCTGTTCATCATTGAATCATCAAAGAAAATGAAAATCGTGAGTTCCACAAACATACAGTGCATCTGTTTTTATAGGAAATGTTTTTCTTGAGCACTAAATCAGCGTATTATAATCATTTCTGAAGGATCATGTGACACTGAAGACTCAAGTAATGGCTGCTGGAAATTCAGCTTTACTATCACATGAATTAGTTACATTTTTAAAATATATTAAAACAGAAATCATTTATACAATTTCCCAATATTACTGTTTTTACTGTAGTTTTGATCAAATAAATGCAACCTGGTATCGCACATCAATTACGTCACTTGTCATGTCTCTATACCAGGTGACTGTGCAGTTTCGGCTGGGAGTCTTTTCTTATTTCTAGCACACACTTTCACAAGGTCATCCTTCTGAACTGCTGTCAGCAGGAGAGGTATGAATTAAAAAAGCTGTTTCATCTGCTGCTCTATCTGTTTTGGTTTTGTTTTATTGTCCATGGATAGGGAAATAATAACTTGCTGTGGTCCAATGTATGGTGTTATATTTTTCACCAGGTTTTATGGCCTCCGTCTGTATGTTATGACAGAACTGAGACCGGGTGCAGGCCTGCACGTCTGATAAATGGCTTGCTTTGTACTTCCCCCAAAAAAGAAATCATAATTCCACTTCCTCTCCAAAGCCTGTGCTGCGGCAAGCATGATGGGTGGTGCCATAGGACCCAATATATATGTCTGCCTGCTGCTGGGAGATGTCATAATACAGCCGCTGTGTGTTCAGAATATTTGATACTTGATAATGTGATGCACGTAGTATTGGACCCCCTTTGACAACTTATTTAAGAAATACAAAACAAGGATCGACTTCATCCTCTCCATACTGCTTCTCTGGAAATCTTAAGATGGTTGTTGTCCCTGGTCAAGCCCCTGAACGTGCCCCCTGCCCTTCTTGGCCCTCTTCCTCTCAGGGTTAAAACACACCTTCCCTCTAAAGGTTACAGAGGTCGCACATCTGCATGTGAAATGTGAACCCTTTAACATTCCACGGCTGGTCTGAACCCACTCGAGCCCTTTTTGTTAGCTTAAACACTAAAGTTGTGCCTAACAAGCTCACCGCAGTAACACTAAACGCGGTAACACAAGCTCTCTGCAGTGACCATTTAAGTGAACATAAAAAACTTGTGATTAATGAGACGGCCGCACTTAAATGCAAAGAAAGGTGGATAGAGTATCATAGCATGCCATACCAAAGAAAAAAAAAAGTCACAAGGTCAAGTTTGTGATGTTTTCAAATTATATTTACTTGCAAAAACTATAAAGATATTTGAATATGTTTAATTTGTAATAATTATTATCTATTTGTAATTAATATTGTTTGCAGGGTCAAAATAAACTAGAATGCATAAAATAGCAGAATGTTCTCTTATTAGTTTGTATTTGTTATGTTGTCCTGTCCATGCAGTTTCCAGACACATAATCAGTAGTCACTGTTTATTAGACAATATGCAGAGAAATCATTTTTCGATGTAATAATTTTAAACATTTTTGGAGAGATGGGGTGCATTCCTTATGCCTCAAGAGCATGTGTGCTAACTTTTGCCAAAAATGCTGCACTCTTCCATTTTATAGATACTATGAAAACTAAAATGGACAGTTCTGGGAAATCTATGTGAACAAGATGGGTTTACCTATGATTATTGACCAAGAAAGTTGAAGAAAGTCAAACTTGTATGCGGACAAATCAGCAATGAAACTTTATTCGCAACTCTCAAATCTCATCCGCACCTCCCTTAGTCAATAATCGTAGGTAAACCCATCCTTTGGTTTGCACAGCCTTCCCAGAACTGTCCATTTTAGCTTTCATAATATCCATAAAATGGAAGAGTGCAGCTTTACTTGAACTAATAAAAAGAGAGCTTACAGTCGGTGATTGATGATCTTCATAGAGAGGTGGATCGCTCTCATCTTTCTTGAGATTTTTAGCACTGCCTTGTTTGCAGTCATGTGCAATCAGAGGATCCGGGGTGGGGGGGTGGGGGGGTAACAAATGTTTGATGTATGATACTCACACTTCTTTTGTCATAGATACATCTCCTGCTTTGGATCTTTCTTCTCACCCCTGGCTCAACACATTTGATACTTTGACTGTGAATCCTGTGAACACTCTGTTTATTTTTGTGCTTTTCCCTCTGTTATTTTTTCCCAAGTGGTGAGAATGTCTGCACTTGGGGGATGGGCCAAGAGAGGTGCACATTTGTCCAGGTTGAGCATTGCCAAGAAGTCATAGCAAAAATAACAGTGAACCACAGCAATAGCCCCAAATGAACGCATACAAACACACATACACTGACGCACCTACACAAGCTAACTCTTTTAACATACCCCTATCAAAGATTAAAAGGTTTTTTCAGATGAGGTATGGGCCCTTTCCCTCCCTTTGAGGGCTTAATATCCTTCATACCGCGCCAAGAACGCACAACTTTTTAAATAATATAAATCACGTTTATGGGATCGGCTGTTTGCCTACTTTAACTTTTCTGCTGCATATCCACGCCAGAGGAAATCCTCCTGGTGATGGTTGGGATTTGCTCTTGTAGTGCGTTAAGGATAGAGGGAGGGACATGGGCAGGCAGCTTTCTCATGTGGCCTCTGTTCTGTTTGATAAGAAGCATCATCCAATGCGGAAAGCACCTTGGCTTATCACATTTGACTTTTAAAGCCTTTTCCCTCCAAAAAGCAACACAATTTCTCGGCCTTTAAAGGATCTCGGCAAGCTTTTATGAGATTTGTTTGTAGCCACTGCTACCGTTTCCGAAGAGTGGCGGTCTAAGACTTAAAATGCAGGGCGTTTTTACGACGTGACAAAAATGACCCTGTCTTAGGCTGTCTGATAAAATGAATAAAGGGTCTGGGTGATGGTGTCCAATTACAGGCATAAATTGACATAAATTGTAACCCAGGTCGACGTGGCCTTGCTTGCTCGTGTCCTTTCTTAAACTTGGACTTCTAACAAGAGTCATCTCATATTCATAGCCTATACGCTGCTCGTCCTCAAACTCACCGTCCTCTCTCTCCCTCGCTCTTCCTCCCATGGAGCAGAGGTACCTCCTCCAGTTGTCAGAGGATCCCGAAATGATTGATTGTTTCTCAGTGTGTCCTGACAGGAAATGTAGTAGCGTGGGGCCCCTAGGGTCCGGGAAGCCAGCGCCTCCTGATTAAGACCCCCACAGTAATCATTCCCACTGAGCCAACCCTACACAACACCCGTCAACAGCACCAAAAAAAGAAAGAGTGAAACAGTGCTTTTCTTTTCTTTCGAGATAACACCGCCATCGCTAAGAGGCTGCTGAAAGTTTTCAACGCAGCCATCTCCTTCTCGCCAGGGTTAAAGAGTAGTTTATATCAGTTGCAACACAAAAAAGTGGAAATGCAAAGGTCCTACACCCAATAAACTCTCGCTCTCCCTTGCCAATGTAAACCAGACAAGCTCTAAACCTATTACAGGCGCATAATAGCATTAAAGATAAAAATCTCATTGTTCCAGAGAGAGGAGGAGAGCAAAAAGAATGAGCCCCACTCAGTATCACATGAGTGAGGTGAGAAAGAATTCAAATTATGCTGGAGTTGGGAGTTGCGTCTCCGTCGTGCCGAGGATTTGACTCCTGGGGTCACCGCACCATCTAAAACAGGAAATAAGAATGAGTTAACCCTTTCAAGCACCAATCACCTTTCATCTATGACATCTGTGCAATTGTATCAGAAAACAAGAACTAACACAAGTGATTCGATTGAATCTTGTTTTCAAAGAGCCAGGGCACTTGAAGGAATATTCCGGGTTCAGTACAAGTTATTTTGTATTTGTTGGCTTTGTTGATTGCCACAAAAAATCATTTTGACTCATCCCTCCTTTTCATAAATAAATAAATCAAATATTAAAATGAGCAAATCACTTATCATGGAAGTAAATTGTTGGAGGTCAGTATTTTTATGCTCTCTCATGTCAACGAACTTAGAGCTTTGTACAGAAAAGCAATAATATCACTCTAAAATCATGTTAACATGCATATTGTTTAAGTCTTGTGGCTATACTTTATTAAAATGGTGAGTATTCTAATATTTATTTATTTATGGATTGCCCTCATTGACCTATATTGTAAGTGCTTCGCTGTAACCTACTTTTTTTGGCAATCAACATTATGCCACAAACGCTGTTTATTGTGATTAACTTTTGAACCCTCAATGTTCCTATAATATTGTCTTTATTGATATTTAGGTAAACAAACTACATTATATTTGTATTGTGTACATTTTGAAATGTACAAAACCATGTCTTTACAGATACTATATATTCTGAAAGATTTGCAAAAATACCAATAAACCCCAATCCTATTTGTATAATGATTTGTGTAAGTCAATGACTTATTTCTTAAGCAGAGGTAAACATGTGACATTTGTGGTTTTTCAATGAAATCCCAGATACCACACTGGACGTAAGTGTGTCACATCACCTTGAACTGACCTCTTAAATAGCTATTATTGACTGAGACGCCCTACTGCTAACAGTTTCTTTTTTTTTTAGTGGGCAAATTTAGATAGAAACCAGTATGTAATACACAAAATGGATTCTTAGCATGTTTTGGAATTTTTTGTTTCTGTTTTTTGTATCCAGGATTGTAGTTAAGGCACATTAAGTTTGTGTGAAAGTCTTTTAGGCGTGCTCAATAAGTCCATTCTAGTCCCATTTATCAGTAGTGGAATTCATTAAAGCAAATGGGAGGTAGTGATTACAGTTGGATCCTGGGCCCAGCTCCAGAATAGAGGTGTACAAGGTGCAGGACTCCTAATCAAAGTCTCGGCCCATTCCAGCCTCACACATTACCCGTTCTGAGCTCTGCTGAAAGATGGATCATCACACACTTAAGTTCCACAAGTGGAATCACTTGTCCCTCATTTCGCTGAGGTCATAGTAATTCAGTCTTTGACTGATAATATTCTTAGGCACAGCTCCACATGCTTCCATGTCACCTCTAATGCATTTCTTGTTTATTAATTAACTTTTTGACATATATGCTGAGTGGCACATATTGATTTTGTTGGTTAGCTTTAATTGATCCTGCACTGCACTAATCATATGTTAGTGATGAAGTTCTTAGCGCAGTGTTATGTGAGTATATAGCTAAAACCGACCTTGAGCCAAAGCATGCACTGATATCTGGAGGCCTTGCCTTGATTTAGTCCAAGTGCTCGATGTAGCCTGACATGTTTTAGCGAGGATTAACGAATGCAGTGCAGTCTGTCTCTGTGGCTGTTGTGCAGTTCAGCATGGGCAAGCCCAGCTACTGCATCTGTGGCTGGGAGAGCAGTGTTGTCTGGAGAAGCACCATTCCAGTCTCATCCCTCCCTCAGAGTCCCAACACAGATGGTTCCAGCTGCAGCAGCCACAGCGTGGTGCAACATCTGACAGCACCATACACACACACACACACACACACACACACACACACACACTTTCTGCAGAATAAAAGAGAGCCAGTGATTGAATAGCGAGGATGTTCAAAGTCCAAATATGTATATTTGCACATCTACAACATTTAATGACTACAATAATATTTTTTTTTTTTCAGCAAATGTGTATATATATATACAAATAATTATAATAACAGCCCTAATATATAGTGTGTATACATACACTATATATACATTGTAAAAATTATGATTTGAAGTTGTAAATAAAGAAAAAAAGGAAGATTACTGGGCTATGTTTTACAAGAAAATACTATTTATTTTTTCTACTTCAAAATTTCAAATTTAATTCAGTGTATTTCATGCTGATTCTTGTAATTGTTTGTAAAATTTACTAGCAATTTCTGACTGAAAATAGTTTTCAATGTTTTTTTTCATATTCATATTTCTCCTCCTTATTTCACATTAGACATAGGAGGATTTGGTTGCTTGCTGTGCAATTTGTTTTAAATTCAGTATTTGTTTGTATACAGCATCCATATCTTTTGTGGAAAAAAAAAAAACATTTTGACAATGGGATTTTCCTAAGGTCCCACTGACAAATTACTTGTAGAAAAGATCTAAATATATCCACTTGCTCCTAAAGAGGTGGAATCCTTACCGGAGCTAATGGAGCTCCCCCTTTCATACAGATTTATGATGTTTGCACATTATTTATACTGTCTGCAGGTAGGGGGATGATGAGACATGGTGTTGTCAGCCACAGTATACTTTGATTGTAGTAAAACAGGGAAACATTGACTTTGTCTTGTTAGTAAAATTTATTTCCCCCAAATGACAATTCTTTAAGTAGGAGCCAGGCAGCCGGCCAGGGCTGTGTGTCATACATTGCCATTTGTGAGTGGAGTGCATATTTTAAACTGTTTTCTAAGGATTGTATAGGCATAGATCTTCCCTTTGCATCCCCTCTATAATGAACAGGCCTGTCTGAACTAATTCAAATTTGGCATATTGCATTGAGAGAAAGAGAGAGAGGCTAAGAAGAGAGAGACTTCATCAGGGCCTCATGGTCAGAGGGCTGTTTGTGATTATTGTCAAACCTACATAGCTTTACCGGCTGGTCCCCGCAGGCCAATCAATAGAAATGCATCTCTATGTGCAGAGGAGATGGAGAGGGGTTGTTATGCTCACCGTAAACAGGGTGGAGTTTTGAGCCTGGCTGAAATATGATGCTTTGTGCAAAAGGCATTCATCAGCTCCATGCAGAAATCAATCGGAAGATGAGGAAGAATTATTGTTTTGACATGCAACAGCAGTCGTGCATATGTCTGGCTCACAAGACACGATGAGGGCAATTTCACACTGTGTCAGTGACTTTCTGCAAGTTGTGCCTCTATATCTATCTATCTATCTATCTATCTATCTGTCTGTCTGTCTGTCTGTCTGTCTGTCTGTCTGTCTGTCTGTCTGTCTGTCTGTCTGTCTGTCTGTCTGTCTGTCTGTGAAAATTTAGTCTTTTATAGTTTTTTTTTTTTAGTTTTTTTTTTTTAACGAATCAATCATTTCTGACTTGTCATCATTGCCTGGACATGTTGATAAATCATCATCTTCAGAATTTTGATATATTGGTCAGTGACCAGTGTTTGATATATACACTTTATTCAGGTCTGTATAGTTCTGCATATTAATATAATATTTAATCAATAATTTAATAAATATTATATATATATATATATATATATATATATATATATATATATATATATATATATTAAATAATATAAAAGCAACCAAAATAGGATGCCGGATTTGTGATTCAATCTATTTGTTTTAATTCAAGAAAATAGGAAGCACAGAGGATAAAGTCAGTGCCCTGGGTGGGTGGTTGTGAGTGTGTGTGTGTTCTGTATAAAATGCCAGAACTTCATTAACTCAAACACACTCACATATTGGATTTGCACATTTCAATTCTCTGGACATCAGATCTTTTCATTGTACTGCAGTAATGTGTTTAGGTGATCTATAAAACATTATTATTTAAAACAAGGGTCTTTATGGATTGCTTATGAGGCATGCTTAGCGCTAGATTGATTTGACCTTTCCATGATGGCTGTTCTGGAGAAAAAAACATAATCCTTGCCCTTTTTGCCTACGTTGTCAAATTTCACTGATAAACATGGTGGGATTAGAGATATACAAAAAAGCCTCTCCCTATAGTGAAGATCAGTTCTAGTTGTCACAAGTTTTACAGTAAATATTTCTGTTTTCAAATATTTTGTGCAATTCTTCTATTATTCCTCAGGAGAAAGCACAGCCTATAACTGAGACACACTATATGGGGTAAGTTGTCACAATGGAACCTGCCATTAAACAATGCAGTATGTTGTCAGTATATGTTATTAGAATAAAATATGATGTCAACTGATGATATTTCATCTAGATTCCTGCTTATGTGTTCTGAAAACCCCCTTTTTAACGGTCACACTGTTGTGAGACGTGCTTTAAACCTTTATTAGGTAGCAACTGGATCAGGTGCAAAGAGAGTGACTTCACCAGACCCCATACAGCTTTTTAATTTCCCCTTTGTCATTATTTCCCAGGCAGATATCAATCCTGGTCACGAGGCTTTATGCATTAATCAAAGTCTGGCATATCTATGTACATGCACGTGATTCTGCATGCAAGTGCCTATGCATTTTCTGTGTAGGTGTATGCGTGTGTATGGATTGATGTGGCCTCGGCACTGAAGGGTCCACTCGGCTCCGTTATCTCAGGATAATTAAAATCAACCTCATAAACATTATTGACTCCTGTGCTGCATCTGCGCAGCAACTCCTGCGTCTTTGCAGGTTTGTAAAAATGCTTCTTAAGACATAAAATACTGCATATTAAGGCTCACATATTTCCCCTTTATGTCGAACATTTAGATGTGGTTAAGTTATCATAATGTGCAATAAAACCTGCACGAGAAAACTGTAATCCACTTTGGAAAATTGCTTAAGATACAGTGTTTAACATCATTGCTGAAAAGAGCTTTTCAGAAGTGGATGCCAGGTTTATTGTGCCATAATTTAACCATACCTCAATGCAAAGGCAGTAAATATAAATTTATTAGTGGCACACTTAAACGGCCGGACCCCTGCGAGACAGGGGTCTAATAAGAGCTTAGACTGGAGCATGTTGCTTTCTTGGCTGGCTCTGAAAGCAGAGATGTCTCCGCTATGAGGGATGTCTGGTCTACATTAGGCCTACTTTGACGCTGTAATTGACAGTTCCGGGTAAACGGTTTTAATCAGAGTTCAGTGTGTCTCAGGCTAATTCCACAGGAAAGCATCAATAAAGAGACCTGAGTGAGGGTGTAATCTGGTATGGATTACGTTTCAAACGGTGGGCTGTCACTCTTTCATTCTGATGGAGTGTTGACTGTACAGCCCCGGTGCTATTACTTAAGCAGGTTAGTGTTGTGCACGCTCAGAGAAAGAGTTGTGAACTGTAAATCTGAATGCCAGGATGTGGTTTTCAGTGTCAGCGCTAGCTGTAATAGGCGCTGAGGTGTGTGTACAGTTGGTAGAACACAAATCTTTTTAAAGCCCATTTTATATCATTTGCAACTGCTCTGAGTGTGGATTTTACACAAACAAATACATTTTCATGTCACACTAAATACAGTAATCTGCATGCATATGCTTGTAATAAGAATTACCATGGCTGCCACAGTTTCCGTCAAAATAGTTGCTATTATTATTGCTACTGCAAACCAGAAAACATCAACATAGATATATCTTTCAAACAGTGAAAGACGCTTGCATAATTAATTCATTTATTAATTAAATTAATAATTACTACACTCTGAAAAATGCTGTGTTAAATACAACCCAGCGCTGGGTAAAATATGGACGAACCCGGCGATTGAGTTGTTTAGACCCCAGCGGTTGGGTTGCTGCCCAGAAGGCTGTTGGTTGAAAACAACCCAGCATGTGTTCTGTCCAATATTTACCCAGCACTGGGTTGTATTTAACCCAGCATTTTTCAGAGTGTACAGTATTTTTTGCATTTATTCATTTATTTTGATGACAAAAAATAAATTATCGACAGTATGAAACTAATGAAAGAAAGTTTTTTCTTTTGTTTTGTTTTGGCAGAAACCCTGGACATGATTGCATTTATTTTATTGTATATCTTATTTATTTATTTAATTACAGTGGTTGTACACTGTAAAAAGTGATAAGTTGACTTAACTTAAACAATTTGAGGAAGCCCGTTGCCTTGAATTTATTAAGTAAATAATAATAATAATAATAAAAAAAGTTAAGCGAACTTGACAACTTGACTAACTTATTTTTTTAATTATCACTTACTTAAAAATTTTAAGGCAACGGGTTTCCTCAATTTTTTTAAGTTAAGTCAACTTATCACTTTTTACAGTGTAGTAAAATTAAAATAATACCTAGCTAGGGTCTTTAAGTGGAAACCTTGGAAATGATTCTTATTTTTATTTGTGTTGTATATTTTATTTATTGTTTGTCTGTCTGTCTGTTTTTTTGTTTTTGACAGTTGTTGTAGTAACAATATTTAGGTGGAAACTATGAGTTAGATGTGAAAAGTAAACCTTAAATAATAGATAACAGCCCAAAATGAATGAAAGAACGTGAAAAACAACTGAAATGTTGTATTAAATCTTGTGACTTTCCAATTGCTGTAATTCTAGAGAAAAAGAAAAAGAAAAAAAAAACTATAGATATTTAAACAAAGACACTCCCTCCAGCTCTGTCATCTGGGAAACATTCTTAAAGAGCTGTGCTGAGTTTTCCTGAGCATGTCCAAATCTTTTCCCATCTGCTTTGTGTATGTGTGAGAGAAAAACCAGAGAGATGCTCAAAGAAATGCCAGGTCCCTGTCTTATTCAAGCTTTCTTGGAAAATAGTTGTCACAGACTCTTGAACCTCTGAGAACAAGTGTCTAAATGCATATGTTTCCAGAACAATTATTGTTCTGTAGAAGAGGCTTTGGAGATGGTCCACATTCCCATAGTGTATGGGCTCCGCTACAGGCTGTGGCCTGTGAAACTTGTCATGCTGCAGTCGTCACTAGAGGCACAGGTGGGTTTCATACACACTAACACACACACTCTATGTCATACACAAGCTATTAGCCATATATCATTCCCAAAACAATTTGAAAACAATTAACGCTGAGCCAGGCTGTCACTGACTAAGGCAAACTCAGTCACCGTGCAGAGCACACAATGTAATTACTGTGTATCTAACTATTGAGCCTTGTCATGCATTAAATTTGCCTCACTCTCATTGTGCGTAGCTGGATGTGTGTGTGCATGTGAATCTTTGTGAAAAAAAGAGAGAGAAAAGCCTGTTTGTAGTAGACCAACTGGACATATGCATTGACAGAGAAGTGTACTGTCCCCTCAGCAATTTTTTTATCACGGAACCTCAGAGCAATAGGGAAAAAGTTGATAACTTATTTATGTTAAATAGTTTTTTTTTAAGGTGTGAGAGGTGGGAGGTGAACAGCCTGAGCCAACCGTTTTATAAATCCCTCTGCAAAACATCAGCCTCTTCAGTGACTCTGCCAGTCTGCTGTAGGTCTTATGCAAGACTTGCTCTTTGAAGCTGCTTGGCTGCAGACAATCCTGTTGTTTTGGCCCAAACAGGAACTGAGGTCAGGCCTGGCACTGGTAGGCCCCGCTTACGTAACGAGAGGGAGCCCTTTGGCTAAGCTCTTTATGCATCTCCTGGACCAAACCTCGTAAAACACACCTATATAAACCAAGCTGTGCACTCACACAAACTGCTATGGTTATTTTAGTGAATGCAGCTTGTGTAGAGTTTTTTTTTTTTTAACAAACAATCTTTAATCACTTTCTCTGATTCATGTTTTTCCCATTTCATTTTACTCCCATTTCCCATGAAGAAAAAAAAACTCATTAAAAGAACTAAATTCTTAAAAAGAAAAGTGGTAACACTTTAGTATAGGGAAAAATTCTCACTATTAACTAGTTGCTTATTAGCATGCCTATTATTAATATATTGGCTGTTTATTAGCACATATTCTACATCCCTAATCCTACCCAATACCTAAACTTTACAACTAGCTTAATAACTATTATTAAGCCTCAAATTAGGAGTTTATTGAGGCAAAAGTTGTAATTAACGGTTTGCTAATAGGGAGAATAGGACCTTAAAATAAAGTGTGACCAGAAAATCTTATTAAATAGTTTAGTAAAATTTTGTAGAACAAAAATAGTACTTTAACAAAATGGCTATTTTTTTTTTTTTTTTTTAATGAATCAAAATCTTGAAATTTTGAAAAGTTTTTTTTTTTTTTTTTAAACCATACTTTTGAGTTCATTATACTGAAGCAGTGAGCTGAATCTAAGGACATAAATATTATAAAGCCTCTTTTGGCTTTAGGCCTGTGAGCAACCACTTGGTAAAACCTTAGTGACTGCATAACAACATGTTACCAACCACTCAGTATACCTTAGCAACCATACTCAGCACCCTAGCAACCACTCACAGTGTCTTCCTATGTATGAAGCTTCTCTAAACTACTGCTAAATGAATACTTGAATAATAACTTGAAGCTAGGGAAAGTTACCTGTCTGGCTTACAGTGTCAGATTTCCTCCCTGGGTCTTTCTATGTCAGCATGCACGTTAACTGTTGGCTAATCGGTAGCTCTCAAAGAGCACCCTCAGCTCACCTGGGGGCTCCCAATCCTATTAGCCTAACTGTCCTGATGGCACGCATCGGGAGACTGCGGCGTTTGATCACCGGCGCTTAGCCGAGAGAGTTGTTTTCTGGCTGATGAGCGCAGAGGGAAGAGAGGGCTTTAAAACTACAGACTTGGCAACCTGATCTCCTTAACTCTCGTCAGAAAGAGGGAGAGTTCAGCACCTCACCACTAGTTTTGACACCCCTGTGCGGTTGGAGGTCTTTAAAGTGCTGATAGTGGCTGAGAGGCGTGACGCCGCACATTACTTTTTAGCTGTGTTTGTTGAGTGTGTGTGTGGAGTGTGTGGAGTGTGAGGCTGAGAGTTGTATGTGTGCCATATCATCTGCTTCATCACGCGTGTGAGTAATTTAGTCATCTGGGTCATTTCTGATATGCAGTACATTTTCATGTCACATCATATGCCTTAATATATTCAATACAATATTAAACAATTTTTTTAATGGAAATCAAATTAGTTTTATCATATTAGTCAATTTTATCACATTATCCCGATCAGCAAATCAACAGAATTATTGCTTTAAAATATTTTCACTACTTTGTTTGATAGGTAATTATTTCATTATTTTTTTCATTTTCTATCCCTTTAGTCTTTTAGTGAAATCCATTTAGCAAATAAAAGGCAGGTACTTAATGACATCATCCTCCAGGAAGTGACATACTTTCTTGCTGGAAAAAAAAAAAAGCAAAAATGGAAATTCTTCCATTAATTACTCACCCTCATGTCGTTTCAAACCTTCAAGTCCTTTGTTCATATTCGGAACACAAATTCAAAAGAGCTCTTAAATCCAAGAGCTTTCGGACCCTTCATAGACAGCAACACAACTGACATATTCAAAACCCAGAAACATAATAAGGACATCAATTTTGTTTTCTTTGCACACAAAAAGTATTCTCGTAGCTTCATGAAATTATGGTTACATTAACTATTTTAATGATGTCCTTACTACCTTATATTTTAATTTGTGTTCCAAAGATCAACAAAGGTCTTACGGGTTTGGAACGACATGAGGGTGAGTAATTAATGACAGAATTTTCACTATTTATTAAATTTTATTAAATTACAACACTAGCATATTTATTTGTATGGTTTACAAAGTTTAAATAAAATTTTCATTTGCTGAAAATGTTCTCATCATCAGGCCATCCAAGGTGTAGATGAGTTTGTTTCTTCATCTCAACATATTTGGAGAAATTTAGCGTTCTCTGCAGTGAATGGGTGCCATCAGAATGAGAGTCCAAACAGATGATAAAAACATCACAATATTCCACAAGTAATCCACATGGTTCCGGTCCATCAATTAATGAATGAAAAGCTTGGTAACACTTTAGAATAGGGAACTATTATTCACTACTAACTACGACTTTTCCCTCAATAAATTCCTAATTTGCTGCTTATTAATAGTTAGTAATGTAGTTGTTAAGTTTAGGTATTGGGTAGGATTAGAGATGTAGAACAAGGTCATGGAGAATAAGGCATTAATATGTGTGTAATTAGTACTAATAAATGGCTAATATTCTAGTAATATGCATGCGGATAAGCAACTAGTTAAGACACCCTAAAAAAAAAAAACTTGTCTTGTCTGAATCAGGAGAGAAATATGCACAGATCAAGCACTGCATACGAGCGACAGTCCTAAACCATTTTAAACAAATATGTTGTTGGATTTTGATGTGAGAGGACAAACAAGGGAGGAAGCATTATCATGGATTATGGACTTGTATTTTGGCCAGAAGCGACAGTTTGAACTTAAAATGGCTTAATGATGGATTGGCTTATTACAAACATGCAGCTTTTCACTTCACAAGATGTTAATTGATGGACTGGTGTCATGTGGATTACTTGTGGATTATTGTGATGTTTTTTTTTATCAGCTGTTTGGACTCTCACTCTGATGGCACCCATTCACTGCAGAGGATCCTTTGGCTATGAAGCGATGAAATGCAAAATTTCTGCAAATCTGTTGAAGAAACTCTTGATGAGGAAACAAAATCATCTACCATACATCTTAGATGACCTGAGGACAAGTACATTTTCAGCACATTTTTATTTTTGGGTGAATAATTCCTTAAAGTGCTGCATAACAGGAGTGAGCCATCTGGTATTATTTTTGTTTTATCTTTAAGTGTATGTGTGGTGTATTTAGAAAGGGTTTGCATGCATAAACCTTTTGCATCCTGCCTTTATGTCAAGGTCTCCTTCATTTCTCTCTCTCTCTCCCCCTGTTTTGTCAGTCTGGGGAGTTGTAGTCAGGGTGGTCAGTAATGTTTTGTGCAGGCATTACTCTATTGGTAAGCACCAGTCTCCTCCGCCCTGCTCACTGGCTCAGAGACCCATGTGTTTCCAAATGCCTCTGGATGGAAAATCGAAGCACCGCTTCTCTGTTTATCAAGGAGCCGTTCCGTCACTTCGCCTGGCCAAAACTCGCTACAAATTGGCGAGAGCACCAACGCACACATACACACACACATACACATCTACGGAGTTGACTGAAAGCAGTTTGGGCTGTGTTCATTTTTATTACTAATGTCAGGAGAGAGGTGAGAGGTGGCTAATGCGCACACACAGGCACACTCACACTGAAAGCCTTGTTGTGTGGCCCAGCCAAAAGCATCGAGCACTGTCAAAACCACCCAACACTGCCTGGTTAACCGATTTCCCTCTGAGAAACAGGTAGAGAAAGCCAGGCTCAATGAAGAGACAGCGAGATTAAGAACAGTTGGCTTGGTTACAATGTACAGCTAGTCTGCTATAAATGTCATTTTAGATGTTTTGGACACTGGGAGACCTTTACTTTGCAATATATATATAAATATATATATATTTACACACGTGTGTGTGTGTGTGTGTGTGTGTGTGTGTGTGTGTGTGTGTGTGTGTGTGTGTGTGTGTGTAAAGTAAAAACATTTACATTGTTAAACAAATTATTTATTTTTTTGCTTAATATTCATCAAAGGATCCTTTAAAAAGTGTATCGCAGTTTTTACAAAAAATATTAAGCAGCACAACTGTCTTCAATGTTGATCATAAGAAATGTTTTTGAGCATCAAATCAGCACATTAGAATAATTTCTAATAGATAATCTGACACAAAAATAAATTAGATTTTAAAATAGCTGTTTTAAACTGTAATAATATTTCACAATATCAGTTTTTGTTGTATACATAATTAAATAAATGTAAACTTGGTGACTTTTTTCAAAATTATATTGACCCAAATTTTTGAACGGAAGTTATTTTCAATACTTTGATAAGCCTAATATCTATGACTTTATGTTTGTAGATTTTTTTGAATAAATAAACATTTACCCTCATAAAACAAAGCATTGTTGGACTGATTATTTTCAGCCTTACTTTGATGTCATGCTTTTGAGGTCAAGATTTTTTCTTTCAAAACACATTTGAATGATATCTAAACTCTCATTATTCTGAATACCTCACCATTTGTGTGTGTTATGGCCAAGAGATGGGAGGTATTTTTGAGAGTCTGTAGCCTTGCTAAAGCACTCAATGCGAGTAAATTACAGTGGTTATTTAATGGGCCTGTGTTCTATGCATCCCTTTGTGGTGTATATGTAGCTTCCGTACACTCAATTCTCCTGGCCTTGTTGTTTCCTTTGTAATTTAGCATCTTGCTCAGACAGCTTGCACAAAGAGGACAGAGGTTAAACAACAGCGTGCTGAACTCTTCACCGCTGCGACTCACCTCACAATGATGGCATGTAATAGAGCATTGATCTGAAGGAAACCAGGTCAATTTTGTGGAGATCAATGCAGTGCTGGGTGCTGAATGACAGAGTGGAAGCCGACTGAGGTAATTTTGAGGTAAATTTGAGACAAGCCTATAAAAATGCAAAGGTGCGCGTAGTCAAGGTAATTTTAACTAATATCCTGGCATCTTATGCATCTTATGAGGCGTGTGAACTAAAACAAGTTACTGCACTGGTTCCAAAAATCTTCATCTTTAGCCTAGTTTTGAATCAAAATGTTCAACACTCCAGTTCAGATATGAAGTCTCCGAAAAAACGTGCATATCTGAAAGTATGGCACTCCTTCATTAATTTATCATTACAGGGCATACATACACTGTTTTTAAAGTCTAAATTCAAAGTAGAGCTGTTAAGAAAAAAATGAAAGAAAAAACTTCTGCAAAACACAGACATCAGGTGTTTTGCAGTTTGCGCCCCTATATAAGTAACTGTTGCACATTTTAAAAATAAATAAATAATCAGAAAAACAGAATATATATATATATATATATATATATATATATATATATATATATATATATATATACACTCTGGCATATAAAATGACATCACACAGCTGCCACACTCTTGCACATCGAGACTCTCAGAGGTCGCAGTGCATGACAGAAGATTCATTTAAAATTCCTTAAGAGTGATCAATTGTGGCCCACAAAGATTTTCTTCACTCACATATTTGTAAATAGACCCTTTGTAAATACTGCCTTTCTTGCCTGTCAGACGGTTGCACTGTGCACAGTTGCATTAAAAATTGATCTGCGGCAGTGGCAGGATAGGAAAGGCTTAGCACATTGCCAAATGACTGATTAAAAAGGAAGAGCTTTAATCTTTGCTTAAAAGTGTCGACCAGCTTGGCATGCCCTCCGCCCTGTGCCCTACCTCGAGCTGGAGGAGAGGGAGGGTGGAAAAGTGGGCAAAAGGGGGAGGGGATACTGTATTGCTGCATAAAGCAGGTCAAGTGTGGGGTGAAGACTGTGTTAAACCATTTGTTCTGAGAGAATTATGGAGAATTATTGTACTCAGCCTTTTCTGCCTACTTTTAATTGGAGGATGGTTCTGTATACAAAAAAAAAAAAAATTAAAAAGCGGAATGTTCTAAAATGAAAATGCACTCATCATTTACCTTCATATCATTCCAAACTTGTTTGACTTTCTTTCTTCTGAAGAAAGAGAAGATATTTTGGAGAAACTTCAAACAGCTTCTGTCTGTACAATGAATGTAAATGGGGTCAAAAACAGATAGATAGATAGATAGATAGATAGATAGATAGATAGATAGATAGATAGATAGATAGATAGATAGATAGATAGATAGATAGATAGATAGATAGATAGATAGATAGATAGATAGATAGATTAAAAAAAAGATTTAAAAAAAGGTCACAATTATCTTTTTTTATTTTTTATTCCATGGCTGTGAAATTAATGTGAATTGTGAGATTTAAACTCAGAATTCAGATTTAAGAAAAAGTCCAAATTGTAAGGTATAACATACTCGGAATTTAGAGAAGAAAGTCAAAATTGTGAGATTTAAATTCAGAATTTTGAGGAAAAAGTCCAAATTCTGAGTTTGTATCTCACAATTTATAGAGCAAAAAAGTCTGAATTGTGAGATAAAAAATGCAATTAGCTTTTTTATTTTGTTTAATTAATTAATTTATTTATTTATTTATTTTTATCCCATGGCACAAACATGATCCAATAAGTTTGGAACAACATGAGGGTGAGTACATTTTTAGGTGACCTTTGAAAGTGAAGTGTGAGTGTTTTTTTTAGTTTATTTTTTATTTTTTATTTTTTTGTATTGAAATGCAGAAACCACTATAAGTAAGTCATAGAAGACTGATTCCCTCTGTGGTGCTTTCAAAGCATTGTTCTGTTTGTTTGAGCATTCCAACCTGCCCTGGGACAGGAATATCTGTTTGTCCAACCAATGGCTCACAGGAGTTTTTTTGCAATTTGTGAAATAGTGACACTAGTGACAGAAATCATATACTTCAATTCAGTTAGAATGAAGTCATTGTTCACTGTGTTTATAATGAATTAGATTTTTGTACATAAATAGCAGTTGTGTAATGAACAAATTTGTACTCCCAATACTAAATGATGAGAAGCCTTTCAAGAAGTGAAATTAAAGAAGAGGGAAAGAAGCACGATGAAACAAAAGACATAAGATGTAGACAGACATGCTCTTCAGTGTTTGTAGAAGCCAAGCCTTATAGATGGGGTGTGTGTGCCTGTATGTGTTTTCACTGGCATTGCAGAGAGGAGCAGGGGGAATAGAAAATCTGATTTCACAGAAACTGGAGCTCGCTTCAAAGAAGACAGCAACTATCCCCCACTGATAGAGCTCAAGCAAAAGAAAACAGCAACCAAGTATGTAACGCAGACAAACACGCATACACACATTGACACAAGCGCATACGCTCATGCTTAAAACTCAAGCACTCAAACACAAGTTATCTTTCCCTTCAGTACTGCACAACATGAGTCCCCCTCTCATTAATCACATCCCCAGCTTCCGCACCCATTCTTTATCCCTGCTTAACTTCATCCTTCTTTTCTCATTGTCAACCGGGCATTTATTATCATTAATGCTGTTGTTTTATTCTTGATCTATGGATATCAGAACTTACAGTACTTCAATAAATAAAAATGATGCAACCATAGCAATTTTTCTACAACATCAGTAGTATTGAGTACCAGCACAGAATCCCTGGGTTTAACATTAACACTTATTGATTCAAAAAGTTTGTGTGGTGAGGTATCATTGTGAACATTGTGAGTTCGCTTGTTATAAAAATGTATATTATATTGCTAATATTAATCAAACAACAATGCTGACAAAAGAAAGAAAGAAAACATATCCCTACTATTAATTAGATATTTATTTCTGGCTGTTTACTTGATAATTAAAACTTAAGGCTATCTGAATAACTTGCAGCAATGTGCATCCTATTAAAAAAAATTTAAAGTATTTTTTATTTTAATTTTAAAATACTTGAAACATTTTTTTAATTAAATATTCATATTATTTCAGTTTTTTTTTTTTTTTTTTTTTTTTTTTTTGGCCACATCATGATGCCTTGGAAATCCTTAGTCTCACACTCTCTCTCTCTCTCTGTCTGTCTTTATCTTTCTATCTCACTTTCTTCATTGGCCTTCCACCATTCTGCAAGAATCGTGAGCTAAACCAATCAGTTAGAAGATGATGGGCCAAAGCATATAGAATCATTCGCCACAATATAAATATCAAGTTTAGAAATGAATCACTTAGAGAAGCTGATAAAAATGGGCCATAGTCTGCCTGTCTGCTCCACTTTCACCCAAGTGAGTGCTTCATTAGCTAGTCTCTTTCCACTGTGAGAGTGCAGTGCGAGATTGAGCGAGAGAAACAGAGAGAGATAGAACCTGCTAAATTATTTATGGGTAAAATCCTACTTAATTGGTATCAAGTTTTTAAATGGGGTCAAATGTTGTTGTGCAGCATCACACAGGCTGTTCTTTTACCCAGTGCAGGGGCATCGCATCAGATGCTGAGCGCACATCAATTGCGTTCAAGCCTTTGATGGCCACGACCGGCTGTGCCAAGTCAGGACAAAAAAGGAGGGGTAGGGGGTTAATGAAAAGAAAACAAGTGAAATATATCACTCTTGTGGTTCATTAGCTTTTTATGTACACAAACTTGTAGTAATCTATCACTGAAGGCCTTGTTAGCCACCTAGCTTGCACTAATACAATGCACTTCATTGAAGTCTATTATTAGTGCAAAGTAAGTGATGTGATGAGCAAGGGGAATCCTGCAATGATAATGTGTGTTATATCACTTTGACATGTGGGTAAACGGTTTTGAGAGACTTTATTTACCATATTTTAGCGCTGTGCTGCTCTGCGTTTCTCCATCTGTGTTTGTCTTGCTTTATATTGTGTTGTGTAAATGGTTTGTTTCATTTGTTCATTCCATGTGTATTTTTTATGTCTTTGAGTGTCTAGCGCTATGTGTTCCTCTAATCGCTGAGCTTTCCCAGAGGGAAATGCTATTGCTCAGATGTTGCTCTTTCATAGTTCATGAAACTTAATGTGCTCAATCTTAAAGGGATAGTTCACCCAAAAATTTCAATTCTGACTTTTTATTTGGAACACAAAAGAAGATATTTTGAAAACTGTGGGGCCTACTGACTTTCACTGTATGAACAAAAACACTTACTTACAGTTTCTGAAGCTATAGCTCGTTATTTTGAAAAAGCTACACACAAAACCCCAAAACACTCAGTTTAAAGCTATCAGTTTAAATCACTCGTAAAAAACACAGTTTAAAAACTCATACAAATATAATGCACAACTGATTAGCTCTTATACACCAACTACACAAGGATGTGACAAATGTAAAACACTACTATCTTGTGTCTGGCATATTCGGTGTGCAGGGGGGTCACACAGCCATTTGCCATTCACTCACACATATGTGCTGATATCATTTGTATGCAGAGTCAGTATTTACACTATAAACAGAAATGCAAGGGAGATTATTTCTTTCTCAAAATGGAGTTTTGGGTTTTTTTATTTTAACAAATTAGCTAAATGTACACTGTAAACACACTGTTAAAAAAAAAAGAAAAGTTGAGCCAACTTAACATTTTATGGCAACCAGCTTCAGCAGATTTTTGAGTTCGCACAACTTATTTTTGTGGGAGATTCTCAAATTTTTGTTGTATAAACTTAAAACGACAAGTTGAGAAAACTCAAAAATCTGCTGAAGCTGGTTGCCTTAAAATTTTAAGTTGGCTCAACTTTTTTTTTTTTACAGTGCAGAAATGCATGAAGTAATGTAAATGGTTTTATTCTCAAAACAGAGTTTTGTTTGATTTTTAATTGAACAAATTAGCTATGAGTGTGAGCACTCAGCGTAGGTAATCAGTAAATAAATGTGGCATTTAGAATAACTGTTAAACACAAGAGCTGTTTCGATTTATGTGTCTAATGTAGAGAACTGCATTTACTGTGTTTTGTAACTGCAAAACTTGCAAACTGAGTGTGAAGCAGATGATGTGCTTGCAGCTTTTCAAACTTGATCTAAAGATTAGGTACATGTGTTAGGTGCATTAGGTACATCAGATTTCACTGAGCAAGCCTCAAGTATGCTTTTAGTGTGTCAGCAATTTTAGAAAAAATTATAAACAATAACTTTGTGTGTGTATGTGTTCTGCGGAAAAAAGAAAGTCATACAGCTTGGAACGACATGAGGGTGAGTGGATGAACTATTTTGCAGGAACTATTTCTTTATGAACTTGCCTCAAATGTTAAATAAATAAATATAATTATCAATGTCAATAGGAAAGCTCCGAAAATTTACTTTTGGAGGAATTTGTTGAGAAATGTTTGGGATTATATTAAAATATTTTGAGACACATCTAAAGGAGATACATGTGAAATTACTGGGGTCTTGGAAGCAACATTTGTCAAGCAGTTTAGCTCATTGTTGAGGAAATGGGGAGAAACATTAAAGAGATTTCTTTTGTGACTTTTCTTTTCAATGGGTTTCATTGCCTACATATCTGTCTCTCATTCTGCATGACCACTATGCATCCAAACTAGACAAACCTTGTCTTGTGGAGCACTGGAGACAGCCTAATGCTTATAGCACACACTCTTTCCTCCCCTTTCCTCTTTCCCATCCTCAAACAGGTTGGCTAACCAGTCTTCACTCACCCACACCACTGTCAGTCTTTGGTCTGGTCCACTGCAGCATCTGCAGTCGGCCCAGCACAACCTCCAGCGCATGGATGCTTCATTTGATGGCTTGAAGAGAAACCCATCCCTCAGAGAGGAGTCTTCACATGGTACATCAGTGGAGAAGAGCCGGGTGCTGTCTGCGAGGGAGAAGTACGGAAATGGCTTCTCATCAATCACCTTCCGAGAGAGGCATGGCAGGAGAGGAGGTCTCGGGGGAGCCCAGGGAAGAAGCGAGCAGTCAGGCAGCTGTCTACACTGGCTGCAGAATGTAGACCCAGACTCGAGCGACGTGTCTCCTGTGTGTATACGGTACGCAGATGTAGAGGTAGATGCGCTTCTGTGCCTTCAAGAGGAGACGGTAGATGGAAATGGACAGGTGAGCAGTGGAAGAGGAAAAGCACATGTTATGTGTTGTTGTGTCTGTCTGTTGGGAGACACTTATGGCTGAGTTCTTGTGTGTTTCCATCTTTAAACTACATTTCTCATTACAATATTCCAGAACAGTCAAGTTGAGGTATTCCTGAGTCATAAAAGCCCTCTGTCCCAGCCTATGCACAGCAAATCCTCTCAAACTGTCCACAACAACTTCCATCTTGGCTCAGTTTCCAGGACTCTCTTGCAAACTAGCCTAAAGCTGTGTGAAACAGGCAGTGTATTCCTCTGGCTCAGACTAAAGAGATGTGTCCACGTCAGCTGGTCCAATTCTGTGTTGCAGACGTCGAAAAAAAACACCCCCAGCAAGCCGCTCTGCCAGGACCACCACATATAACCGGGGGTAATACAGAGCTTTGAAAGAAGGAAGCTTAAAAAGCCCATACAAGATAAAGAAACAGATTTTATGAGCTTGTGGTGTTTTAGGTGCTGCTGACCACCTCCTTTTCTACTATGGAATAGTGGCTTCCTAATGTCCATCAAAGCAATCAGGGCTCTTACTGTGCTGCACACTCCTGCTCCAAGATCTTTCATGGTGAGCCATTTCCACACTTGAAAAATCACTCCAGGGTCTCTGTTTTAATAAAATATGTGTGAAAAATGGATTTGACATATGGACTACTGTGAATGGATTTGCACAACAATGCAGACATAATAAAACAGCTCCTTGTTGTCTTTTAATGTTTTCATTTGGTTTTATTTCTACTGGTTGATCCACCCAAAACACTACCAAGTAGCAAGTTGGTGGGCAAGTTTTCCAGGCTCTCTTTGCTAATTATTTCATAACTGTATATTTGGTGATAAGTTTAATTTCCATAATCATTTGTGTCAAAAAGCATCAAACTAGTTGTGGGTTGAATAAGACTCACTTAGATCACTTTGATGACATTATTAAATGGAAACTAAACCACTTAAAAACAACCGTCTTCATGGGTTTGATTCCTTTTCCAACACACATACTGGCAAAATGTATGCAAATTCAAATGCAATGTAAGTTGTAAGTTGCTTTGGGTAAAAAAGACTGCCAAATGCATGAATATAAATGATGGTAATGATGACGGAATTATGAAAAGGACAACAATTGATATTCTGTGAGTTGCAATTAATAATATTATACAGTGCCATAGCTTAACTGAGGGAGCACACAAACCAATGAATATGTTCCTTTAATGCAACTTCTTCTAAAGTGTCTGAACAATGCAAAAAAATGTAAAGCCAAACATTTATCAACATGTTTTTATCACTGTTGTTAGTTATAAATTCTCTCTTTTGGAGATGTTGACATTTTCCGTGAGGTCACATATTTGTCCTGATAAGGTTCCGGTCGCCCATGGATGGCAGTTTTCAACACCTCACTATCTCACTACCATACAGACTCTCTCCACTTCGCCTGAGTTCATTGATTCCAGTGCAGGTGGTCGATCAACCTACCTGTGCTCTCCGTTTCTCTCTCTCTCTCTCTTGCACTATATCAATACTCTCATCTACTTTCCTATCGATCACCTCTCCATCCTCTTTCTCTCCATCTTGAAGTGGCCTCACCGTAATGTTAATTTTGTGACAGATTTACAATAAATCTGAGGTTATTATTTAACTGTTCCGTCTTTGGCGTTTTCTGTGATTTACTGTTGAAGTGGGAAGGAAGAGTTATTGTCGACGCAGATGTCCCACGTCGAACTAGAAGGTAAGCCTGGTCGTAACTCACCACCCAAGTGTCTAGTTAGTCAATCACTTGTTCTGTAATCACAAATGCTGCCAGATATTACATGAATGATGAGTGGCAATAAAAGATCTTGCGTTTTTCTGTACCGGGTCTTAAGTGTTATTGGCTGAGGCCAGTTTGTCCCAGGAGAGCTAGACTGTGAAACACAATCCCCTGATATAAACTGCCTCATTGCTTCTGACGCTCCTGTTGCTGCAATGTGTTAGCATGCGGTGGTTGTACTTACATACACATTTGTGTGGAGTGTGAATATAGTGGAAAGACTGTAGTGACATCATTGTGACAAACAAGACTATGAACATTACACATTCCCCCATCTAAGATTGTGTCAGAAATGTAGGTAAGGCAATAAAGTTTTTGTTTATTGACATTTTGAATGGAAACAATATCACACTCACTATCATGGTGTTGGTCTGATCATTAGCACAACTGTTCTGCGATATGCTTAAAGCGGTCTTCGGATGCAAAATTCACTTTACAAGTTGTTTGAACATAAATGTGTGTTGGAAGTGTTGTGTACACATCCATGATAAAAATCCACCCAGTGTTTTTTTTTTTAAATCCCTATTTCAAATCAGGCTGTTCTGAAGTTCCTGTCAGAATGACTTAGATCTGCACAGGCCCCTCCCACGATAGTTGATTGACAAGGCCATCTTACCTTAGACCCGCCCTGAGTGAGCTGTCATCCGTCCTCCATTGAGTCGATTCCGCTGCAGGGGAGGGCAAGAGGTCTCCAATTAAGTGATTGAGGCGTTTTGTTGTTGGATGTAATAATGAATATAGCAGTCATCATTTACTCTAGACATCTGAGCCACTGAAGACGCAGAGGATTAACGTTACTTTCGTTTTGAAGGGAATGCGCCGATCTCAAATCTGCCTAAATGCATCCATGTTCGCGCAAATCATTCCTGATCCAGCTTCATCTGCAGAAGAAGTGAGTATAACGTTTTTTAATGAATCTTTGCAAATCGCCTTTCCTAATTACGAGCTAGTTAGCCAGTTTCGCGGCTGAAATTTAAAGTCACTCCACGGAAGAGAGGGGCGGGGTCAGCAAAGCTCAATAGCATTTAAAGCAACATGGACTAAAAAAACGACTTGCTGAAATTTTAACCAAAGTGTGTTATAGACTTTTCATTAAGACCCTAAAGAATCATATCAACTTGTAGAAAATGGGCATCCGATGATCCGATGACCACTTCTTATTCTCTATAACTTTTGATGTCATTAAAAATCTTGAATGGATTCAACAATTTTTATCTTGAAGCTCTCTTCCATTAAATGATGTTTTATTAACAAAGTTCGGGAGGAGCACATTCAGATAATTAACCTAATTAACATGAGAGGAGCACAATCAGTAATCAACCCAGTTAACAAGATAAGAGGTGTGTATATATACACAGCAGACTTACCTCTGTTCCTTGACAGTTTTCCAGCATCCCTCTGCCACCCCTTCTCCGCACTTACAACTATTCCTGTCCTAACCTGTAGGGTGGTACTCTGGGTTTGGGCCAAAATTCCGAACTCGGAGACCTCCCCTCAGACAGCACGCCAAATACGCATAAACTTTATTCTATTTATTAGATGTAAGTGTGAACTTGTGAATAAACAAATGAAATGTGCAGGTTCATTGCCTGTGCATTGATGGCCATACACTTGAATGATTCTCTTTAGTGATAGAGATAGGGATAGCATAAATCTAGAAATGTTGTTTGTCAGAAAAGACATTTGAATGGTTTTCAGCCTGTTCACAACCAGGAGATCAAGCATGACAGCTTTATTGATACAGGAGGCCAGAATAATTACACAACAGCGGGCTGACACTATTGATCACGCTATTGATAAAATAATATTTTAATGCAAAGCTCTGTTCCTTGAACAAATACACCAACAGCCAGGTGGGAAGTCTTCAAAGAGTACCTGATCCATCCCAATAAGAAACAAAACATCACACATACTCATGAAGAAAATTCACACGAATCATTCAGCCATATTTCAAACCGTATTCTAATATGATATGCTGCCAGACAGACAGAACCAAAAGAAAAAAAATCCTTCCAGGAGAGGGATGAACAGCACTGTATAACATATAGGAGGACAGTAGTGATGATGATTCTGTCTGGTCTGATGATGATTTGTACTCTGACTACTGGCAGAATGTAGGGCCCTTACAGGAGATGACGTTGTTTAAATGTCCCATATGACATAATATGACAAGAGGAAATAGCATTGATAACAGTCACCCAGGGGGTTGTGTGAAAAGGGGGAAGAGTGTACTTAGACTTAAATTACATCCGCTGTATGCCCTATTTCAAATGTCAGTCATCAAACCAATATTTTGGTTTGTTGTATAAAATTTTTGTTTGACTTTTCCCACAGTGATTCATATATTTTCATTATTTCACCACAAAGTTGGTTGGTGAAGTCCAAATGCAACATATAATAAAAATGAAACAGGTTTTGTGTGTAATATTGAGAGGCATGAGCTGAAAGGTATTGATGCGTATGGTTTTCCGCATTATCACCCTTTGATCCACACCTAGAAAAACATTAAGCTTACATAAAAAGGAAAGACCAAATTTATTACTATATGAGGGAACAAAAATAGTCCTTACGACTCGTTAAAATGAGCAGCACTAGACCGTGTTTCCGTTTTGGCAAAGAGTTCAAAGCACATCTCTCGTTCATTTTTTCCATTTCAGCCAGACCCTGAGCCACTGGGGTGCAGTTTCACAAAGATCTTACCACTGAGTGGTTTTCAGATTTAAGGGCCAAAGACCCACAAATGTTCTTGGCTGTGCAATTCAGTCACAAAACGTCCTGGTTTCAGCTGTGAATATGAGTCTGCCCTGATAGCAGATCAAATTTACCTTTTGGACACGTTATGAATCCCAAAAGTTCAGTTTAATGAAGATCAATTATTTTAAACCTAATTAAACCAGACCAAGTATGCAATAACTTTATCTAGTTATGAGGGCAGGTAGTAATGATGAGACATGCAGTCGCTTCTGAATCAGATGCCAAGTAAAATACAGTTTTCCTTTTATATGGCCAATTGAATGAGCAGAGTCTGCTTTAAGAGGCAATCCATCCTTTTAACTATGCCGTCTCCTTACGTAGTACTGCTGTTACAATGGATTACACAGAGAATTAAATGAGTGATTACTTTTAAATATGTTGTGATATGGTATACTGTTTGCTCAGAATGATGTAATTGCATAGGCTAATAAATATTGTCTTATGGATCTTGGAAAGTGGACTTCATATCACTCACACACACTTACACAAATGCTAAAACAACTGTTTTTCGAATGCACAATTGTCTGTACCCAGACAAAAGCTGTTATTTCATCTGAGCATGGGACCGGCGATTCCCTGTGACAGCGTGATGGATATAAGTAAGCTGTGTATTTACAGAAGCTGATTGCATTTGAAAAAGAAAGAGTTTTCCACCCATCCTTCCTCTTATCTCCGGTCATAAATCACCCCTGCTGGCCTGCATAAATGGGGCTCTTCATAAACTTGGCACAAGCAATTCCATTTTAACCTTTACACGTGGCACTGGTCATACACTCTAAATGCAGACTGTGACCCTCATGACCTTGGCCATTCATATTTAATAGTCATTAAGAGCCAGCGGCAATCTAGACAACAAAAACAGCATCTACCGCATGACGGCTAAAATGATCATTAATGTGTTTTCCATAAGGCTTGCTCATAGGTAGGATATGCATAAAGATGAGCAGTTTGGCGTGTACACTGCTGCCATTTCATCGAATGCTCCATAATCAGTCTTATGGCCATGCTAACCTTTGACTTGGGTCCCCACTGTAAAGGCTTTGCTCTTTGCCCCTAGTCCATTAGACCTGGCTGAAGTATACCTTTATAATTGCCACAGCGACCATCAAATGAACATATGAAAGCATGGTGGGGATGGGTAGAGGAGTCTGGCTGCTAACCTTTTGGCCTCTGGGTCAACATGTGCGCCAGATGCTTTTGTCGAGACACTTCATTCTGCCTCTAGCTTTATACTGTATGGTTCGGCATGTCAAGATTATTGATGGACCCCCGACAAATATTTTATAGTTTGTGTTCGACCTTTGACGTTGGTGGAGCAAAATGACAGCAGACTATGTGTCACTGCTGCAAACTACATCAGAATGAATGGCTGAACGGTTGAATGAACCTGGTTTACATTTTTAATATTTCTATGATCAGCGATCTGTGCTCTTTTGTGTTTTAATTTGGCTTTCTAAGTACAGAGTTAATAGATGTTTGCGACCACTTGCTGACCCTTGTTAGAGGCCTTTCTTAGTTGTTGTTTTATGTTACCAAAGGACCCTGTGTATTGCTATGGATCCTGAATACAGTTTTCCTCCAACAAAACCCCTTTAACAGTGACTCGGTGGCAACATCAAAGGTTTCAAAAACCCCTCAAGTTACTGCACTTTACAGATATACATAACAAACCATGACAAATGGATTGTGCCTTGACTTGCTTGTTTGGTTCTAGACGGCTCAAAGGTGTTGCTGCGTTTACATTGCATTTGTTCTTTTTGTTTTTCTTCTGTATGAAATATTGTTTCTTGTATCAACAGTAGTCCAACACTTTGTCCACATTATGTGTTGTAGCTTGACGCTAACTTACCGTACTTTGCTCTGGCTATCTCAGCACACCAGGCGGGCACAAAGAGAGAAAAAGAACAACAAAACCCATGAGCTAGCCACCCTCCTCTTTAGCACCGTTAGCCTCTTCATAACACGGACCCAGGCTTAAGCTGAAGCACTGTGATTAAGATAAGCCCAACCGCAGCTGGACAATTACCTGACAACTAACCTTTTCTGGAGCCACTTAAGGATGTAAGGACCCCTGAGAACTGTTGTTTTTCTGAGAGGAACACAGCTCTTGACAGCAAGGAGCCTGAGAAGAGGCTAGCAATGAGCTAGTATCATAGCTGAGATTACCTAATTCCACCCACAGCATCAGTGTTGAAGAACTTTGTTTCTAGACAGGGCCGAAAGGGCATTAGGACTGATTTGGTTTGAGGTAAAAAAAAAAAAAAATTAAAAAGTGTGTTGAGTGTTTGCACTGCCTTCAGTGGAAGGACAGTAAATAATTCTTGCGAGAGGAGACCAAAAACTCAAACCTGAATGAGTATGTCTTGTTGCAAAAGTGGCAAATGGAATGGGATGAATGTACTCATATCAAAATTATATGAAATCAGCCCTGAAGTAAATGAAATAAAAACTAGACACAATCAAATTGTGTATGAAAGGTGTCAAACTAATCATTCAGGACTCGATAGGTGAAAAACCACCATCATGCTATTTATATGGACTATACTGATTTTAATATTACTAGTCAAGGTTTATTTAAAAAATATACAGGTGCATCTAAATAAATTAGAATGTCATGGAAAACTTCATTTATTTCAGTAATTCAACTCAAATTGTGAAACTTGTGTACTAAATAAATTCAATGCACACAGACTGAAGTAGTTTAAGTCTTTGGTTCTTTTAATTGTGATGATTTTGGCTCACATTTAACAAAAACCCACCAATTCACTATCTCAACAAATTAGAATATGGTGACATGCCAATCAGCTAATCAACTCAAAACACCTGCAAAGGTTTCCTGAGCCTTCAAAATGGTCTCTCAGTTTGGTTCATTAGGCTACACAATCATGGGGAAGACTGCTGATCTGACAGTTGTCCAGAAGACAATCATTGACACCCTTCACAAGGAGGGTAAGTCACAAACAATGAAGCTGGCTGTTCACAGAGTGCTGTATCCAAGCATGTTAACAGAAGGTTGAGTGGAAGGAAAAAGTGTGGAAGAAAAAGATGCACAATCAACCGAGAGAACCACAGCCTTATGAGGATTGTCAAGCAAAATCGATTCAAGAATTTGGGTGAACTTCACAAGGAATGGACTGAGGCTGGGGTCAAGGCATCAAGAGCCACCACACACAGAGGTGTCAAGGAATTTGGCTACAGTTGTCCTGTTCTGAACCGCTATATAAATGCCTCATTCATTCATTCACAGACAACGTCAGAGGCATCTTACATGAAGGCTAAGGAGAACAAGAACTGGACTGTTGCCCAGTGGTCCAAAGTCCTCTTTTCAGATGAGAGCAAGTTTTGTATTTCATTTGGAAACCAAGGTCCTAGAGTCTGGAGGAAGAGTGGAGAAGCTCATAGCCCAAGCTGCTTGAAGTCCAGTGTTAAAGGGATAGTTCACCCAAAAATGAAAATTAGCCAAAGATTTACTCACCCTCAGTTCATCCTATGCGTGTCTGACATTCCTCTTTCAGATGAACAGATTCGGAGTTATATTCAACATTGTCCTGTCCGTTCCAATCTGTATAATTGCAGTGAATGGTGCCCCTGTTTCTGAATCCGAAAAAGAAGTACCCATCCATCGCAAAACTACTCCACACGGCTCCGGGGTGTTAATAAAGGACTTCTGAAGTGAAACGATGCGTTAGTAAAACTTTATAAACAGTTTAGTCCAGCTTCCCGTCTCGAGAGCAGGCGCGTTCCCGACAAGGCGGTTGAGCGTATTACGTAGACGCCGCAAAATGCGCAACGTAAGCTCTGGGGAGAAGCACGTAGTCTCGCGAGAGTAAAGGTGTGTTCACGCCATATCGTAATAACCGTAATTACGAGATACCAACTTGTAAAAAGCGTTCACGTCCTCGCAGAACTCGTAATTACAACTTGTGAACTGGGAGCTTTCTGAAAGCTACGGCTTGTACCACGTGACCGCTACACCTAACGTGGAACCAGAGAAAAATGCCGGCGCTTTCAAAGAAAGCTATATTACTGCTCTAAAAAAAGAGGAAATAGATGCATGTATATAGGGCTTATTCGCAAACACCGGAAGTAGCTAACCGCGGCCATTTTGTTGACATGACATTTGCCCGCCTCTAGCCGCCCGCGCGTAGATTTCAGTTGAGGGGAGAAGTAAGTTAGCCTAATGGCTTCATCTCGTCGGTATCAAGAGAAGATAAGCTTGATTGGTGTGGACCCATATCAAATAGACCCAACAGCCTTAAGTAAAGATCCGTCCTTATTGCCAGCCGTCACTTATTCGGATATTTATAACTATCTCGTTCATACAGTATCCGCATACACTTTGCAGGAGCTGAAGGCCTTCAAGTCACTTGAGTCATATAACTACTTCATCTCTGGCAAAGTCGGCAACCTTCTTACTTTTGTTCCACCAACAACATCGTCAAACATTGCCGTGATCGCAGAGGTATGTAAATGTTTTTTTTTTTGATGTGATGCTTAACGTTAACTTACTACTTAGTAACTACTACTTAGTTTGTAACTTATCTCCGTGGTGCAACATTTTATTTTAGTGAAGCATAAATCACAACTTTGTAATAATTTACGTTGTAATTAAGCTACCTTTGAACCTATACACAGCTGGTGCAACCTTCCCTTCGCGTTTTCTGACAGTTGGTATCGCATAAAAACTAACTCTGGGGTTCTTATTGCTGCTGTTAGAACAGCCGTGTATTACACAACACACCATCGCGCTGTTTAAAAAAAAAATACAGCGATAATACCATGGATAATACCGAAGCTGCCTCGCTTGTCAATTGACAGACTGACAGTTGCCGTGGTTCCTATGTCAACAACATGGCCGCCGCGAACATTGATGACGTAGATCGAATAACAACTATAGATATTATAATGTACTATAAAAAAAAAACATACCGTGTTTGTACTGTTATTTTGTTGTTGCTCTCAACAGTCTTTCGAGGGCTCATTTTGTTGACTTTCGCTATAGAAATCCCCAGTTGGATGACGTGAACAGCCCCGAGTTGAACGTCACGTGTTGTCATCTCGGAATTACGGTAATTAAGATATGGCGTGAACGCAGCATAAACTCCTGGGAGAGAGTGACGAACACGGAAGCACAGAGGAGAAAGGAAAACAAAACACCTGTCACTAACTATTAAAACGAAGATTCAAGTGAAAAATGTCGGAGGATTTCAATATAAGGCAAGAGGAGACTGAGATTTTCGCGCGCTTCTCCCCGGAGCTTAGATTGTGCATTTCGCTGCGCCTACGTCATACACTGAACCGCCTTGTCGGGAACGCGCCTGCTCTCGAGACGGGAAGCTGGACTAAACTGTTTATGAAGTTTTAAGGATAGACATTTTTCTTAAACTAACGCATCGTTTCGCTTCAAAAGTCCTTTATTAACACCCCGGAGCCGTGTGGAGTAGTTTTGCGATGGATGGGTACTTTTTTTTTCGGATTCAGAAACAGGGGCACCATTCACTGCAATTATACAGATTGGAACGGACAGGACAATGTTGAATATAACTCCGAATCTGTTCATCTGAAAGAGGAATGTCAGACATGCCTAGGATGACCTGAGGGTGAGTAAATCTTTGGCTAATTTTCATTTTTGGGTGAACTATCCCTTTAAGTTTCCACAGTCTGTGATGATTTGGCGTGTAATGTCATCTGCTGGTGTTTGTCCATTGTGTTTTTTGAAAACCAAAGTCACTGCACCCGTTTACCAAGGAATTTTGGAGCACTTCATGCGTCCTTCTGCTGACCAGCTTTTTAAAGATGCTGATTTCATTTTCCAGCCAGATTTGGCACCTGCCCACACTGCCAAAAGCACCAAAAGTTGGTTAAATGACCATGGTGTTGATGTGCTTGACTGGCCAGCAAACTCACCAGACCTGAACCCCATAGAGAATCTATGGGGTATTGTCAAGAGGAAAATGAAAAACAAGAGACCAAAAAATGCAGATGAGCTGAAGGCCACTGTCAAAGAAACCTGGGTTTCCATACCACCTCAGCAGTGCCACAAACTGATCACCTCCCTGCCACACCGAATTGAGGCAGTAATTAAAGCAAAAGGAGCCCCTACCAAGTATTGAGTACATATACAGTAAATGAACATATTTTCCAACAATTCACTAAAAATGTTTTTTTTTTTTTTAATTGGTCTTATGAAGTATTCTAATTTGTTGAGATGTGAATTGGTGGGTTTTTGTTAAATGTGAGCCAAAATCATCACAATTAAAAGAACCAAAGACTTAAACTACTTCAGTCTGTGTACATTGAATTTATTTAATACACGAGTTTCACAATTTTAGTTGAATTACTGAAATAAATGAATTTTTCCATGACATTCTAATTTATTGAGATGCACCTGTACATAAAAATAATGGGTCTTTAAAAAAAAATCTCACCAGGAAATGTTTTCGAATTTTTGTCAAATATCAGATTTAAAATATCTTTAGTTTGTTCTTAAATGCATGTAAAATGTATTGTTTGCATTTTCAACTATTCTGTATGGAAAAAGGAGATAGAAAAAAACAACAACAAGAGTAGAGACAAGAATATTTAACTTGAGAAAATTAAAATGTCTTTAGGTTGTTCTAAAATGCATGTAAAACTTTATTGTGTACATTTTAAACTATTATATCTATGACATGGTATAAAAAAGGAGTATGAGACAAAAATCAGTCTTACATAAATGGCATTACAGCGTTTATTTATATCAAATCTTGAACGAACAGTTAGACACCTTGCAAAGAGACTTTTAAAAGAAGAAAAAAGTTATATATTTCTGTAATACAATGTAAAAGCAATGCATTTTATTACAAAATATTCAAACCCAGGTGGGTGATGTAAATATGAGTTACTTGATTTTAAATGATGAATTACGCCAACCATGCTCAAGTGGACCCATAACCTGAACTGACCATTCAAATAATTCCCTACTGTTCATTCAAAGTACTGCACACAGGTTTCTAAACTGAAAATTTGAATCCACCACTTGACTGAGGATGCCCATCAGCTCTGAAAGTACACTTTTGTTTTAATTGTGTCTTTGTTTGTGTGTGTGTCTTTGTTTGTGTGTGTGTGTGTTTGTTTGTTTGTGTGTGTGTGTGTGTGTGTGTGTGTGTGTGTGTGTGTGTGTGTGTGTGTGTGTGTGTGTGTGTGTGTGTGTGTGTGTGTGTGTACGCGCATATTATGTGTTCCAGGCCCTTTAGAGACCACATAGAGGGTCCTGGCCAGAGCTCCACACACTCTCTCATCCTCTGCCCAAGCCTGAAACATCACAACGGCAGGCCCCGAGCTAGCAAACACAGTCAGGGGTGAGTGTTTATAGGCTACATTTGTTAGGGTTCTCACTGTGGTGCTTAAATATGATATCCATATGTTCAACTAATGCACAGAAACTGTTGCTTGGTAGGATGTTGTTGTAAACATCGAGGAGGGCACTCACTCCTGCGATTGGCCGAGGCGAAGTGCATATAACCTGCACAGCCAGACAGTCGGTCATTACCAATCCATTCTGAGCTGTGAGTGGGGGATGTAAGTATTCAAGACTTATGGCTTTGTTCAAGTGGAGCGCGAGCTTTCTCCTGGGGTTAATGCCCGCTGTGAATGTGGCTGTCAGAATCAAGATTCTCCCTGGTTTACGCTCGTGAGGCAAAGTCAGGGGTTATTTGCTGCTATTTTTACAAGAAACGGGTTGATTTGTCTTAGGCCATTACCGTCTATTATGGCCGGGAGTCTCCGGGAAGGAGGTGGGAAGCAGCAAACGCTGGCATTCTGCCTAAAGAGAAATCAATGAAACAAATTAATCCTTCGCAGGCCGCACTGACACAGTAATCCATCATTCAGGGGTGCTTTTACACACCGAATCAGGGAGCCAGGGCTGAGGGAGAGAGCCCCAAGGGATCGCTCGCTCGCACACACAGGCACGCACATACACACAAGGCAAGACATGAACAGTCTGGTGGCACCCGCCACACAGCTGCAATCCCGCAGCCCGACGTCTAAAGCGGAAGAGATGAAAGACGTAGCATTTATAATGGTCATTGTACGGGACGTGTTCCAAGGTCGTGCCATAGTCGACTGTCTGTGGTGTTTACTGTTTCTTGATTATCGGCGACACCACCTAAAAGCCAGTAAAGAAGTCGCTGACAGACATGGTACATGAAGGAGAGCTAAAAAGTCGACAAAGAATACGACGGAGGGAGAGTGTGCTTGGGCTTTGAGATTTCTTTTCCACCCACCACATCATGTGGTGTCGCATTGTTCAGAAAGCTACACATTCACTCACATTGTTCAAGTGATTAGGCACTGTGATTTCCTTGGCCTCTCCTCCAGTTCAGCGAAGCAAGGCAAGTGTCATTACCAACAAAAATAAGGGAAATGATTGAGAGGGGGGTGTCGCACAATTATAACCACATATAAAAATTAACACTATATATATATATATATATACCTATATATAACTTCCAGCCCCCAATCTGTAAAACAACCCCCCCCCCCCCCCCCCCCCCCAAAAAAAAAAAAAAAAAGTGATGTGCAAATGTGGCATAGTGGAGTAACCGACCAATAGGAGAACAACTTCATTGCACATGATGGGATCATGTGATCAGCTCTGGGAAACAACTCTGTCCTTTGAGAGCTGTACACAATAATACTCCAGATAAAGCATATGATTCCAGACAAAGGGAAACAGGAAATGAGAAACAGAAGAAAAAAAATTAATATGCACGTATTCCAAAATAGTTTATTTAGAGGCATTCAGATGTCAAATGTCATCACTGGTCAGAACATAAACATTTTACATTCTGTACATTAAAAATACATCAAGGAATACATTATACATTACATTATAGTATGGCATTTCTGGGATTTATCAATTGTTGTGCACCTGTGAACCTAAGGCAGAACCAGCCCTTTGAGGTAATGAGGGGACGCCACTTACCTTTAAGCTTTTTCTGATAGACAACTGGCAATATGGGAGTATTTCAGGACAAGAGGAAGAGGTTTAAAAACACTGAATATATAGCCAATGAATATATATTGTGAATGTTCTATGAGGAGGCAGAAGGCACATGTTTTATTTCCATGTTAGTTATATGAAGCAGTATATTTTATTAAATTGGAAACTGTACCTTATAAAAAAAAAGAGATACATGGATTAAAATGTCTCCCACTGCCCCAGGACAATTCACCACTGCTCTTGAAGCACAAAATATACAATTGTAAAATCTTATTGTTTCACCAAAACTCTAATGTTTGTGATCTGCAGAGAATGCTCTGTTGCAAACCTCCATAATCATTTCAAAACAGAAAACACATGGTTTAAAATCAAATAAATCCAGCAAATCAGGAACATATGTTGACTGGTGAGTAGTTTGTTTCATCAGTCAATTGATAATAGCTCAATAAACACATTGGCAGATAGGGTTCACCGCATATGTTGTAACTGACAACTCTATCCATGTAATAGCAGATGAAATCTGACACTTTCATGGCTGTTTACATCACTGTGTTATTAGACATTGAATGGTATAATACAGTACAAGGGCATCCCTTTTATTGCATTTATGCGTCATTATAAACAAATGGATCTCACATATATGTAAAAAGAGTCTGGATGTTTACGAGCATTACAATACAATGACTAGATCTATTTATATAGGTTGCTTTGTTCATTTTGCTTTGTCCCACATTTTCCTGAGATTAGATATAGTGCAAAAAATGTTTGTCATCATGTAACCTAACAAATGAGATCTATGTTTTAAGATAAAAGAACTGGTTTTAGTTAAGCGAAAAACATTTTGTAATTTGACAAATTAATTTGAATTTGAATTAAACTGACTACAAAATAACATATGGTGAGGTGAGGAATAAACAGCTAGAACTAGTTTGTATACTTTACAAACTATGACTAGCTTAAAATATACTGCTGTTGTTTTGCTTATGTAGCTTACAATTAATCATGTATAATAGTTTCCTTTTCATACAATGAATAATTACGAAAAATGCAACACAGAAGATGTGTAAGTTTGAATTATCCCTCATATCTCTATCTTTCTGTTCTGTTTTGCAGTCCTTCCTTTCCCTCTCGTCTTTTGCTTATATGATGTGCCTAATTTTGTGTTCAGAGGTCAGGGAGTTTACTGCTGACTGGAATTTAAGATCTGCAGGATGTTCAATTCACTGAAGGAAAACATACACAGCTTTCCATGCAGGAAGTCCCTCACTAACTGCTGTCCTAACCATGGGGTGGAGAGGCACATTTGGAGTGCCACAGCTGTCTGTAATCGGTCCTCTTTCACTTTTGAAAACATACTGTTTCACAGATTTTAAATAAAAGCTCCGCCTATATTTATCAAAAGCTGATGTTTTAAGAGTTGAAGAGGAATGTGTGTTTAGGAATGATGGCTGCATTCTTTTCCTTTGCAGACAGATAGAACTGATAGAGGGACACTCGATGTACAGTACAAGAGGGTGATGTGTAAACAGAGATGCAGGTGCTGTTTTTACATTCTATGGGTGTAGGTGTGTGTATCAATAAGCATAATCAAACCATGTGTTTTTCCACCCAAAGCCTGTGGATATCTCATAGCTGCCCGTCTTTGAGTATCTGAAAAAGAAAGCAAAAAAGATTATGCTTATTGAGAGCGTGCAATTGTCTCATTTAGCTAAAAGTTCACAGAGCATTTTCTTCAAAGATAAGCAAAGAGTGGCAGATTCTTAGGTTATGTGTCTATTGCCTTTATGGAGTGATTGCAAGGAAATGTAGATGCACAGACAAGGACTGAATTCCTCAGTGCCACTACAACTATCTATTACTAAGCTCACCAACAAAGACATTCTGATAAAGACGGAAAATAGTGACAAAAGGAAGACAAAAGGAAATACAGAAATACATTGTTATTTGGTGACCAAACCGCCTTATCTTACCTACTTCATTGCCTTTGACATAGAAGTGGACATGATAGTAGCAGTGTTCAAAACACCATATTTAGTCTCTAGTTTCTTTGTCAAAAATAAGATGAATGAAATGATGAGGAAACTTTTTGCTTAGTGACAGGAAAGACGCCATGCAGCCAAATCATGAGTGGTGCTCTTGTTCAGATTCCTGATTCAGGTTTTGTTGTTTAAATCCATAGCGGAAGGTCTGTGACCATGTTGAACATATGACTGAGGGCTACTGGGAGTGAGACTAAACAGATACCAGTATGATATGCATTGTTTACATAGATACACTACACCACACCCTACACAATTAGTTCTGTTGTTCATTCTTAGTTATGAATCCTGAATCAAACATCTTCAGCAAACCTGATGACTGAAGAGAGAAAATGTAAGTGACTTCTGATGCTTCATTATATTATGCAGATGATGCGATAAAGAAGCTATTATTGATATGCACTGTTATGTTCACACGGTGAATCTGAGCACAGTTGAATCAAACCTGAAAGAAACCATTTCAGTCATAGCTCTTAACAAAATGTATATTTGCTACATGACAGTTCATTGATGTACTTGGATGTTCTCTGTTCCTCAAAGTACACAAACAAATGTGTATATCGGCAGATGTAAAAGTGTAAAAGCAGTTAATAAAGTATATTAAAGTAATAATGAAATGGTGCACAAGATGATACACAGTACTATGAGACAAAATATACTTGACTATAGTCAAAAATATAGATTTTGTGATGTAAAAATTAAGAAACCTAGCCAATGTTATTTTTTAGATGATACACCAGATATCTGTGATAAGTCTGCTCTGTAAAGTAACACTTTCTGTGTTCATCTACCTTCTCAGAAAAAAAAAAGGTCACATTTAGGTACTAGTGCACTTTAGGTACTATAATATGTATCTAATATGCACCTTTTATGGGTAAATAAGGTACAAAAGTGTACCTTTTGCCTCTTTTATTAGCTATTTAAGCAATGTTTCTTAAATGACACACCACATCATCTCCACTCTGAAAGTCTCCTGACTATACAGAGCCGTTCTGGACACTTCAGTGAGTCATCATTTTAGCTGCCTGTTGGAGCGCTAGCCTCAAACAACCTGCTGTATTTGCCTTAAAGCCCTAATGTGACTAACTACTCAGCAAAGTGAAAATTACTCACAGCCCAATTTCAATTACCTTATGACTCATCATTGTTCCATAGAGCTGCTGCTTTCACTTTCTTTTTTCACTTTATGAGGAGAAACAGAGTGGAAGCGGTAGCACTTTATTTTACAGTCCTGGTCCTCATGTACATACTATGCACTTATTGTAGTAATTACATTAACTAAGTAATAACTAGGTACTAACCCTGAACCTACCCCTAAACCTAATCCTACCCCATGAAGTTACTTTATATTACCAGTACATTGTTGTGTAAGTACGCTGTAAGTGCATTGTAAGTACATGTAAGTACACGTACTGTAAAATAAAGTGCAACCGTGGAAGCTATTTTCTATACTTGGAAATGATTCTGTAAAATGTTGATACTTGAAGCTGCATGTTTGAAGGTAGAGAGGAGGGAGATTACATTTTTGTAATTTAAAGTTTACTTTAGAGAGAGTGTTTACTTATCTGTAGTTCAGGGATATCTGAACATGTCTGTTTTTATAGTACCTTGGTATGTATAAAAACAATATGGGTCCTCATTTAGTAAGCATGCACGAGTGAGTTATATGTTCCTTAGGATCTCTTCTCACACCTTCTGTCACTTTTATCACTTTACCTTTGACACCTTAAGAAAAAATACCTGATATTTAGGCTTCTGACTGTGTGTGGCTTATATATTATAATTATAATATGTGTCCATTTGTGGTAAAACTGTTTAGTTTTAATGAAATGCATCTTGAAATTTATGTTGTAAAAGTCAGGCATTAGTTCTCTTTATCTGTACTCCTCTTGCACGTGTACATTATCACCCTTTTTAAAGCAATTAATCTCTTGTGTCTTCCAGCGTGGATGTGCCTATAAGACAGACGAAATTCCAATTAAATTCCTGCTGCGGGTCGGTTTAAACAGACCGTTATGAATATGCGAGGTGACTCTCTACCACACACAACAAAAGCTCTTTCCCTCAAATACAGTCGCTTATCTTTGCTCTTCTTTCCTAAGAATTCATCCGCTCGTGTTAAACTGTGTGCTTTAGGAATATACGGCTTTGCTCTTCTTCGGACATTCATTGTAGGCTAAAACCATAACAAAACGCGATGGCAAAAGGTTTAAACAGATAAAAGTAGGGTGGACATTTAGTTTCTGGGCAATCTCTGTGGGATTATAAATGATATGGGGATGTGGGATACATCGGATAGCATACTTTTTGATATGGGGATGTGTTGAATTCCTACAGAATTAACTTAACCCCTTGTTTCCTAAAACAAATAACGGTGAACAGTCTACCTTGTAACAACGGTTAGGCTATCTAATATGTCTGGATTCACATATTTATCAAATATAGTTTGCTTTTTTATGATACAGTATATCTTAAACAATATAAAATATATCCACAAAGATGGGTTGCAAATCACGCTGTTATCGTAGGCCTATACTAAAGTCCGTGCCTACGTTATTTTACAAACCAGCCCATCGCGTTATTAGAACTTCAGTGCATCTTTTACAGGAGCTGTCAGGCGTCAAGTATCGTTGATATGTAAAAGAATTGGTCTTTCTAACACAAAAGAGTGAAAATATACTGCTTAATATGGAAACTGCGCCTTATCTTGTCAAAGTGTTGAAAATTGTTAATTATTTCTGAATTGAATAGAATAAACTATTATGGTTTTGGAAAGACGATGTTTCAGACTTCACAGATGTTAATGAAAATGTTAAAATATTTTATAAATAAATACATTTATTTATTAGTTTATAAAAATATTTCAGGAGCACGTGTTGTCTTCTGACATCAATAGTCAGTAATAAGCTTATAGGTTATCACTCTTGCCTTTAGTTATTAAGGCTATGTTTATCAAAGTAGGCCAGCGTAAAGTTAGTGTCTACATTCGGGCCAATCACGTGACATGCGCGTACGATTCTTTTCTGAGCGATTTTTGCATCCAGCCTATTGTTCTCGGTTGTAGTGTAGCCTATACAATGACTTTTTAATTATGAAAACACACATTGCTTATTAGAAATGAACCTCTTGATTCATCTAAACTGAAAACGAGGAGAAAGTCCTACGAAAAAAAGCCTACGAAGCTCTCCTTGATATACGAACACTGTTACTTTCTACTTAGATAATGATGCATTTGGGAAAACGTGCCTTAGAGATTAAGTAGCCTACTACTTACGTGCACCTGACGTTCTACTTCTGCTTCCGTTCCGTACCTTCTGATTATGCTTCAGGAAACCCAGCCCTTGTGGATGCATTTGTTTTCCCATATGATTGCTCAAACAAATGAAATAACACGGAGACACCTACAAATATTTATTTTTTAATAAGTTCTTTTAAGACGGTAATGAATCGTGTAGGTGCTGTTAGATTTCTGCCTATGCAGGGCCCAATGACTTGTCAGATAATGGGTCCTGCTCCTTTAGCTGACAAAATGTTACTTGTGCTTTAGGGTCATTGTTGTGGTTGTCATGCCTTTTGAGGACATTTCAGAAGCGTAAGGTAATTATTGTGGGTCTGGGCTTGTTTTAACTGTTAACGGATTTATGATCTTGGTCTCTGAGACCATCCAAGGCAATTAGCACATAAGCTCTAAATAGATGATGGTTTGTGAGCAATAAAGCCATTACCTCCAGCATAAACTGACAGTTACTCTAACTAAACTCCTACCACAAGCTAACTAGAAAGAAAATACCCCATTGTAGACAATTACAGTCACTGCTATTTTATAATTAATTCGCAATTTGACAATGCAATTCGTTTTGTGGGCCACTCAAAAATCCATAAGCTGTAAAAATAACTATTTTTCCTACCTGTTTTTCTTCATGCCCAGTGACGGCCACCTTAATCAGCATTCAACAGAGCCCCACACTGGCAGCTGGATGATTCGCCCGTTTCTGTGCATTTGAAATAAAAACAGGTTAAATAAAGTATTTTTTAATTTTTTATTAAAAAAAAAAAAAAAAAAAACTGCAGAGCTACAGTTGGTCATATGATGCAAAATGTTAAGTGATTCGACATGTTGTTTCTTACCTACTACGCAAAATTAAGTAAAATCTTCAAACTCTTAATAACTCAAAAAGCGCTAGGCCTTTATTATAATAATAAAGACAACTTGGGGGAGGGGAGAACGTTGGAGTGATTTTGTGCAAAACATTAATGAGTACCTAGACTATGTCTTTTAAAAAGCCCAGGCAGCAATATTAAGTGGCATAGTTTAAGATATTTTCCACATCTCTCCCCACTACCCTTTCCATTAAGAGCGATTAGATGATGTCCATTGAAAGTTGCTGATCCATAGAGAAAATGGCAGTGGATAAAAGGCGATTTCAAGTGACCTTCTCGTCCCTTTCACACCAATCTGAGCCCCCAAATAGTTAGGGATCAAATTGAACAAAAGCCCCCTCCTCTTCTCTTTCAACTCACTACTGCTCAGAGTGACAAAACCCACCATCGCATTAGAGAAGCGCGCAATGTGTTTAAAACTCTGAGATTATTAGAGACAGCAATATATATATATATATATATATATATATATATATATATATATATATATATATATATATATATATAACCAACTACAACAAAATCTCTGTTTTAACATTAAATTTGTTTTCTTCAGTACAACAGTGACAACGGATGTTTAAAACCAATACCACAAGCAAAGCGCTCCAAACTGTTTATCACATTTAATGTTTCCGCAATTTTTAATTAAAACGTGTTGGTTTGTTGCACGGTATAGTGATCATCTACTTTACTGACAGTTTTGATGTATTACTGTGTTGATAACTTTTTTTTTTTTTTTTGACTACTTTTTTATTCAGTATTTTTACAAGTATATGTTGGTCATGTTTATTTTCTATTTATATCTCTATATATTTAAACCTTACATACAACAATTGTATAATATAAGTGATGATTATATACATTTTAAAATTTGTTCATTGCAGGCCTGGTATCAGTCAACACTTCACAATTCAGAGATGTCTTTATTATAAGTTGTCAAGTCATTGTATACAAGCAATTTACCTTCAAGAGAAGCTTTAATATAGGCTACTACAAAACCTAACCCTTTAGTGTGGTTAGTAAAAAATGCGTTTACTTTTATACCTGTAAAAATTGTAAATATTAGCCAGCAACTATACAGTTTATAAATACTTTGTTGTCATTGGGACTTTAGTTAAATTTAGTGTCAGAAGTATCTGATAAAACAAGGAAAGGGAAATATTTTGTCCCTGCTGTGTCCTTAGAGTTTCTACCACCTAACCCGAGCGTATTTACATTCGCTCACTTGGTAGGAGGTCCGCCATTCGTGGGATTTTATTACTCGAGCAGCTCTTAGGGAGCATGCATTAGACTAAATGGTATATGTTGTTTATTGCTATTTTAAACGAGTTCGCACGGTCATTAGGGAAAAATAACACCATATTAGAAATTGCATGAGGTGCTTTGAAACGATTAATTGCTATTATTAGCATTATTACTGTTATTATTATTATTATTTTGATTTTATCACACGTAGTAACATTATAGCATAAAGAGGCAACTCATGGACCATCATTTTTTTATTTCAAATAGTTAACATAGCTTGGTGATCAGATCAATAAATTATTATTGTTTTGTGTTGGGGTTTCTTTTTTCTTTTCTTTTCTTTTCTTTTTTTGTATGTGTGTGTGCGCGTGTGCTAGTTATCCCTCGTATTGTCATGTGAAACATTGCAACTTTTTGAACATTGTTTTGCACTTTAATTTATTTACTTTCTATCAATAAAACGTTCATTACAATTAATGACAAACAAATGTTTTTTTATGAATAATTTACATTACTTATGGAATGAACTCACTACAAGGCCTAACACTAAAAAAACAAAATATGATCCTAAAAATGATAGGTAGTCATGTATAGTGAAATGTACTCTACATCTTTTGACGGAGCTATAATTGCCTTTAATTATGATACCTAAATTAAAGAAAGGCGTAAGGGGGAAAAAGGAGAAAGATATCTCAAAGCTTTTTAAAAAATACTTTCATACTGAAATATTTAAATCTTTCTGTACACGCGTCAGCCCTACTTTATTCTGAACAGGTCTATCGTATAATCGTTCTTTTAATCCGTTGACATTATCACTTAGACAAACAGACTGCTATCGATCTTTCCATTACGAGATCATACAAGACGAATTACACAGGTGAAAAGGCGTTTCTTTAAGTCAAACGTTCAGTCATGTTCAGCATCACTATAACGTTGAATTGTCTTTTTTTATGTAGACTAGTGCAAATGATCGATAGAATTCTGTCCAACGATCTCCCGTGGTCTATAGCCTATTCGTATTTCTTTCAGATGACAGTCTCACGTCCTTAATTTGATAGGCTATGTTTTTGAGGATTTAGTTTATGACACGTTTACGTACATTGCGAGATTTTTATAAGTATTTCAACTCACTCTGGAATTGCAGAAAGTGATAAAAGTACTTGCCTTTCACATATGGACCAAACTGAGAAACCGCCGATCCCAAGTAGCTAATACCCACCGGTCGCTGGGCGCTCGCACTTTGAATGTCCAAGTGTCCACTTTACCATTTCTTCAGAGCTGTTTTCATGCGTGCCTTGTGTTCCCATTCGCTGTCCCTCTCCCTCTCTCCCCTCTCGCTCTCTTCCCTATCTGTGGAATAAAACCTTGATGGTACACTTACAGAAGTTTCTCTTTGTTCGTTTTAATCTTATTCGTTTCACCTTTGCAAAGAACAGAGGACAGCAGCGTGCGTTTCTGCGGATCGGTGTGAGGAGAGACGGAGGAAGCTCCGCGGTCGAGTTGAAATCAGGCTACATATTTGTAAATAGAGGGTTTCGTGAACGGTCGGGTGTCGGTGTTTTGCTTCCCCTTAACTTCTTTCATACACTTTTGGAATTTTAAGGCAAAGTTGGTATGAGAAAGTTCTAGCCAAGTGAAAAAGTTTGTCATGATAAAAGCTACAAAGGTTTATTTAATACCTAAAAGCATTTTAATTGTCCTTTTCCCGGTTATGTCAACTGGAAAGAGGCCAAAATAGCTTCTTGCAACATCAAATATTAAAAAAAATATAGATATTGTTAAATAAAATCAGACAACTTAAACTATCATAATCAAAGTAGGACGTTTAAATCTTACAAATAGCTACATCAGCAAATACATCAATAAAATAAAAATAAGAAAATCATCCCACAGCGCAATTGATCTCTGAGCTACATTTGGAAACATGCTTAAAATGACAATAAATTACTCATTTTTATGTCGCTGTAATTGTCTACTGTACGCTAGATGGCAGCCCGATCCAGAAATTATAAGCCTGTACAGCGCAGCCTTCGGCATTCATGCACAAAAAGCCGGTTTCCCTGCGCATTATACCAAAAAACTTCCCTCGTTAATAAATCTGTTAAAACATACACTGAATGATGGATTTTTAGACTTTTACACTATCATGATAGTCTGATTCCTCTTTTGTACCCTGGCTGGCAGCGTGATCTGTTTCCTATCACTGATAAAGCATTCCGTTATACTGATATCTTTCCAGTCAAACTAGTGGTAGTCATCGCGCGTCCCAATACTTTTAATTTATTTATTTATTTAATCGTTTTGCTGAGAACTGGGTACATTAGTGACATCTGAAGATATGGTTTATGTATTGATTCGCAATTTCGAGCCGGTATTGTTCTGTCAAATGACGTAAAATGTTAATGGATCCTTCCCAGTTCAAATCTAGTCGTTGTAATGGGTATTTTTGTAATTAAGACTACAGCTTCGAACAAAACACTTTCAACTTTGTATGGCTCGCACCAGTCCTTCCGCCTCACGCGCATTTGTTTATATTTCACGTGCGCGTATAGTTCGCTCATTGCTTTCATCCCGTTTTCCTCCGCTTCTTTCTGGGGTTTCTTCCTCTTTTTGTGACAATAGACGGTCCATTCTAATCGGGTTTCAAAGTAAATAGCAGCGCAGGGGCGAGCGCAATGTAAATTGTGCTTGTCAGAGCCCTCAGTCGTAGGTAGCGAGGAGCGAGGACTCTAACCAATGGAGTGAAGGAGGCTTGGCTAACCTTAGCCTCCCATTTTCTCTCTCCCCCCTCGATGCAGGGTTCTGACCAGTCAGTCGCCTTTGATTATCAGTTGCCAGCAGCCCCTCTCTTGGCTCCTTGACACGAGCACCATATAAGGCGCAGCGATCTCCATAGAAACGTGTCAGTTTCAATAGTAGTGTCAAAGTTCACTATATACAGACATTCGCGCAGATCTCCGTTTCGGAAACATTGCTCCGCTGGTACTCCCGTTAAAACGCATTCTTTTTTGGGTCTCTGCTTCTTACATATTCCATTAGTTGGTTTTTTTTTTTTTTTCTTTTTTATCCTTGCTCTGTTCCTACTGGAGAGGTGAAACTACATAGGCACTCGGGCGACGTTGTTTTTTTTTTTTCTTTTGCTGGACCAGATGAGCTTTATTCATGAACATAGATAGAGAAATCCGTTCTTCAGTGTTTCCTCCTCTCCAACCGCGAAGACGGAGAGAGGAGCAAGGAAGAAAAAAGAGGGGAATTTATTTTGCACAGCACTTTGGATCTCCGGTCCACCAGAAAGCTATTATTTTTGCTTCAACGTGAAGATTTTTTATTGCGGTATTTTTTTAAGAAACCCGATTTTTTTTATTACGTCTGGAATCGCTTTCTCTCTACACGATTGGGTTCCCGAATGGCTGACTGCAATTTACCTTGGAACTGGCCTCCCGACAATTGCATATCCTGATCGGGTGCCTTTCTATCGACTCCGGTATTTTGAATGTATTGATCATTTTCTGCTTCTACTTTTTTTCCTATGAGATTGAGTGCTCCGATTTGAATTCGCGCTGCCGTTCGTCCAAGACTTCCCTTTTCCCTGCTCCGATATCCGAGCGACCAGTTCGCTTGAAAGCACTTTTCGGGCCCGAGATATGGCAATGGTAGTTAGCGTCTGGCGAGATCCGCAGGAAGACGTGGCCGGAGGACCTCCGAGCGGCCCCAATCCAGCAGCTCAGCCGGCGAGGGAGCAACAGCAGGCGGCGTCAGCGGCACCACACACTCCGCAGACCCCCAGTCAGCCAGGACCCCCGTCCACACCAGGGACGGCTGGCGACAAGGGCAGCCAGAATTCTGGACAGAGTCAGCAGCATATAGAATGTGTTGTTTGCGGGGACAAATCGAGCGGCAAGCACTATGGTCAATTCACCTGCGAAGGATGCAAAAGTTTCTTCAAGAGGAGTGTCCGAAGGAACTTAACGTATACATGTCGTGCCAACAGGAACTGTCCTATTGACCAGCACCATCGTAATCAGTGCCAATATTGTCGGCTGAAGAAATGTTTAAAAGTGGGCATGCGGCGGGAAGGTGAATATATTTTTCTGAACACCACACACTCTTGCTACACACAGGTTTATTGTTCAGAGACATGTTACATAAAGCTCGCACTATACACATACAAACGCGAAATAAATTTTGCTTTGATTGCTTGCTAAAGAGTGTCAGAGGGCGCGTACAAGCAGTAGCCTAGTAAATCCGCGACCATAGGCAGGATCAGCATGCATCTTAAAAAAGTAATTTTGTTTGCATAGACAGGCAAGCATCATATGCACCCATTTCAACTCAGCCAATTACATGAGATATTAAAGTCACCCATGAACACTGTATGTGTGTGTAAAAGAGAGAAAGAGAGAGATGAAGTGTGTATGTGTGTGTGCATGTGTAGCCTATGCGCGCGCTTGCGTGCTGGAAGACTGCACAAGACTGCCGAAAAGCCTACTACACTCACTAACCCCATATTGTAATAGCTAAAAGAAATAATATGCTGTGGTTTTACCTCTGAAAGTAAGATGTGTGTATCTGTTTTTACACCGTAGCCTAGAGTAAACGTTTAGAGGCCTGTCTGTCCCCACACAGCCTAAGCTGTATGCGAACAATGGCCTTTGCAACTTACAGACTACTCTTAATTACTGACTAGGTCAAAACTGATATTTATACACCCTATATTGTTTTAAAATAATAATTAGTTCAGCGTAAGAATATGCTTATATATAAGCTTTTCTGCCTGAAATCAATAATAAAAACAGCCTTCGTGCTCGATTTTTTTCTGTTCCAGAGTTATCCTGATCGTTAAATTAACTGTAAACTTACTACTACACAAATCTATGCTTATGTAGGGCTATATTACACGCATATGTCAAAATAGTATTAGAGTGTAGCATTTGTAACAAGAAAGAGGCTGGTGGCTTTGAACTAGTTCTACTGAATAGTAGAGATTTAAGCCCGGTCCTCGTCCACTATAATGTTTACTACATGCACATCCAAAAAAATAATAATAATAATAAATAAAATAAAAATATGAGTGTGTGCGTGTGTGTGTGTGAAGACAAAAAAATGAGAGCGAGAGAGAAAGAGCTAGAGAGTGTTTGTTGAAGTCCATAAACAAAGGTAAACATTACCACCTAATAACCGATGAGGTTAGTGGGGCTTCAAAGACCATGTGAAATGATTTTTCTACGAAACGCAATGCCTTAAACAGTTTCTTATTTAGTTGAATTGTCGTAGATGTAAACAGTAGTCTAGAGTAATCATGCACTCGAACTAAAGCTTCCACATAAAGTATGTTTCTCAGTTCTGGATGTACATTTCCTCTCCCTTTCTTTCTTTTTGTCAGCGGTTCAGCGAGGCAGAATGCCTCCAACCCAACCGAACCCGGGCCAGTACGCGCTAACGAACGGGGATCCTCTGAACGGTCATTGCTATCTCTCCGGATACATCTCGTTACTACTTCGGGCCGAGCCTTATCCTACTTCTCGCTATGGCAGCCAGTGCATGCAGCCCAATAATATTATGGGGATCGAGAACATCTGTGAGCTTGCAGCTCGCCTGCTCTTCAGTGCTGTGGAATGGGCGAGGAACATCCCTTTCTTTCCCGACCTGCAGATCACCGACCAGGTGTCCCTGCTCAGACTGACATGGAGCGAGTTATTTGTGCTAAATGCGGCTCAATGCTCCATGCCCCTACATGTGGCCCCACTGCTCGCCGCCGCCGGCCTGCACGCCTCGCCTATGTCGGCGGACCGCGTCGTGGCCTTCATGGATCACATTCGTATCTTCCAGGAGCAGGTCGAGAAGCTCAAAGCACTGCACGTCGATTCTGCAGAATACAGCTGCATTAAGGCAATAGTGCTCTTCACATCAGGTGAGTGTGTGAGACGAGGCCTACTCACAGACATAAGGGGGCAATGCAATACGGGGTAGATAAGCTTCGGCATCGACGCTATAGCTCACTAGTGGGTCTCGAGCTGACTTTGTACTGTAAAATCGCTTTAGCGCACAAGTTATGAAGTGGTAATTCAAATGTGATCGATTCAAAGCCATTCTCAAATATTTAAGATTTAATGTAATGCAAAATGTTGCATATTATTGTGCTTAACACGGATGATATGATATCTAAAGTATATTTTGCGATATTTGTGGAGGTTGACAAATATACAAAGCATAAAATTCAATATATCAGCTTGAATGTGAATTTCACATTAATTGTACGTGATGTAAAATATTTAGGCCAATATTTGTACACTCAAGTACATATCTCAGAATATCTTTTCTATATCTGCTCAACCACTTTGGTTCACAACTGTACACGAGGCCACAGTGTGCATACACAAATATACATCTGGGGCCCTCTCTGTTGAGAAAAGCTGACTACTGAGGCCTCTATTATTAATAATTGATTTTAAGCTCGGGTGATATTTTTAAAGGATGTTTTATATGAATGCGCAGATATGTCCATTAGACTGGTGTCTGTCTATTTACTGAGGGGTTATTTTGCCAAATAGTTAAAAATGAGCTAAGCTGTAACAATTTTAATAGAACATTGATCAACACCAAATTACCCTCACACTTCTATAGCATTATAATTGATGTTTATAATATTATTATTTCTCTCGGCAACAGACGATTAAAAAAATATATATAACGCTGTTAATAAGGTTTAAGCGGACTGTTGTTTTAAATAGTTTTACACTACGTATGTATTTTGCCTTAATTATGATTTGATCTTCGTAGGCTATTATGTAAATTAATTTTATAATTAATATTAACATTAACTATATTTATTTTAGCAGTTGGAATTATATACCTACGTTTTGACAAAATGAAGTAGCCAATACCAACTACTAGGCTACTACAATACCACTATCCCTTCAATCGTCTCTTGAGTTTAGGGCAAAGGTGCAAGCCACACACACACACACACACACACACACACAAACACACACACACACACATATATACACACATACACATATACATATACACAAATACATACATATATATATATATATATATATATATATATATATATATATATATATATATATATTTTTTTTTTTTTTTTTTTTTTTTTTTTGCAATTAAGAAAACATCTGTGAAAAAAAGAATAGCAAAGCTTACTGGTCATGTTGTGTAGTGTAGCCATCTTTTTTTTCTTTTTCTTTTCTTTTTTTTTTTTTTTTTTTGCCTTAAGGTGAAATTAAAAGAGGCGTTCAAGTTAAAGTAGGCCACGGTCGGTTGGCCACCTTGTGTATTGCCTTAATTTTCAGAAACATGCGTTACTGTTGAATGTGTATGGCATGCCAAATCTTTAATGGTAAAACGTAATTAATGTTCTGAACATCTAATCTATACCACCGAAATTTAACATTGTGTTTGTTTCTCAATGACGTCAGCCTCACACGGTAGGCTACCATCCTTGCCATTCTTAACAATGAATTGCTTACACAGCACTCATATATTTAGGCTCTGGAATGGGTAGCGAATCAGAACAACTTGATGAAAGGATTTCCTAATCCGTAAAATCCGCAGTGTGTTTCGATAATAACTATATCTTTTGATTCGCTGCCAGTCCAAAGTGCTGTAAAGTTTTGGACATATGGTGTATATGTTTCACGTGATGGATTAATAATTAATAATGCGCCCATTGGTTATGTTTCTTCTCGGGTTCTTTCTGATTAAGTGTAAATAGTTAAGTAAACTAACAAAAACATTCTTACACATACGAAACACATTACACTGTGTTTTGCTGAATTCTCTCTATTTTTATAGCAGTTCTTTCTCCACATGCTGGCTGCAGCGGAAAGTGGCCCATGAGTCACATTACTGAGAGATTTTAGGTAGCAAGGACTTAGCACAGTTCAGAAGTTCAGAAGGTTATTGTATTTGACCGCAGTGTGTTCTAGTCCAGTGCAATTAAGATCAGTCTCCGAGGCATGCTGTACTCCACGCCCTAACACTTTAAGACTTAAACCGGAGAAAACCTAAACTCTTTGAATATCTTCAGCACAGCCGCCATATTAGAATACTGATAGTATACGTATTGCCCTGACGATGGTGTTCACGAGAGAGGACATTTGGCTGAACTGATGCTGGCAGTTTCAGTGGTTGAGCTAGCCTATATGTTTACTGCATTGGCGTTCATGTGGTATTTGCAAACATGTTTTGACGTAATGGCATTAATTGACATGCACTATTAAAGTAGAAGAGTTTCTTGTAAAATACATGTCTTTCTCTGAAATTTAGGCGATTGTGTCCTCAAGCAAGTCCACGGTAATAAATGTGATTGCTTCCAGCGGCCTTGCCTCCTCGTTCAGACTCACAGCAGAGGCAACTGCTGGTACAGGGAATCGGGCGAGAAATGACTTGGTAGCATCTGGAGAGCAATTAGGTCATAATTTGGTTATTACCATGCCCAATTCTCTGTCAGATATGAAGCTGGATATTTCCATATTTGACACAAGGCACGAGCGCCTTCTCCATCCTCTTCAGTCGAGCTTGCTATGCACCCTTGTCCCTGCGTACTCTTTGTTTGGTCTGATTTGTGAGCGTGCATGCGGTGTGTCCCCTACAACGCAGGGAGTACGTTCTGTTACTCTTGAGGGATTGCACAGACGTATTGTTTATTTATATTGCAGGCAGCCTCATACGCTGCGTGATGCATGATGTTGGGCTCGTGTTTGTTCATCTCACTTTGTCAACAACACGTAATGCTGATGCTGAATGATAACCTGGGCCTCTTTTCTGTGCTGTGTTTTGTCTACTCAGACGCTTGCGGCCTGTCAGATGCTGCACACATCGAGAGCCTGCAGGAGAAGTCTCAGTGCGCCCTGGAGGAGTACGTGAGGAGCCAGTACCCGAACCAGCCCAGTCGCTTTGGCAAGCTTTTACTGCGACTGCCTTCTCTCCGCACTGTCTCTTCGTCTGTAATTGAACAGCTGTTCTTCGTTCGCTTGGTAGGTAAAACTCCCATTGAAACCCTCATCAGGGATATGTTATTATCCGGGAGCAGCTTCAACTGGCCCTACATGTCCATTCAATGATCCGAATGAGCGAGTGAAACAAAAAGACTAAAGGACCAAAATTCTGCAAGCCCTTTCAAGAAGACTATATATATAGGACCTAATTTCTGACCACTTAGGAAGACACTCTTTTTTTTTTTTTTTTTGTCTTCTGGGACCGAAATGGAATATGTAATGTACAAAGATTAAAGAACTGGACGTACTCCCGTGTAAATCCATCGCCGTCATCAAGAACACTCTCCATTTTGTAAAATACTAGTCTTTATTTTGATTTTCTTTTTTTTTTCCTTTCTTTTCTTTTTTTGTAAAGAACAAAATACGTACAAATAAAATGAAGAACATCATATGCGCAGTAAATGAGCGAGACTTAGCGGGAAAGAAATTTCCAAGCAATTATAAGAAATGTCCTGTGTCTATGTATCTGTTTTGTATTTTTTCTGGTTCTAAACCAGTTTTTTCTGTGATTCTATACTAATGATTTTTGATATAACCTTTTGCTTCTTATAATGAGTGCGATATATGTTGTTGAAGATATGTTCTCCAAGAATTAAAATTGAAGTGAGAATTTAAAAATAAAGAAAAACATTAGACAAATAAGACACAGTCTAATCGCAATGACAATTTCACTGATGGTTGAACCTTCCCCCACTTGATGCTATGGACATGCAACTTCGGCAAATCTGACCTCATGGACATTTTAAGGAGAGGACACCGGTGAAACTTTTTCTTGGTCGTATGTGTGTGCGAGTGTGTGTGTTGAGTCAATCATCAGTCAGAGATAAAAGACATGAAAAATCAAAAGCACTTTTAATATATCATTTTCAAATACATTTTGTTTGTTTCGTCTTGATATTTTCGCTATTTCTTTTTTATTGGATGTTGCCTTTCATTTTTGCTCAATCCATGATATGCCTGTGCAGAAGGGTCGCGTGAAGTTGTGTGATGGTGACTATACTATTAAAAAGGAAATAGGCAACACTGTCTCGCTCTCAGCAAATTCAATGTTCTTCATGCTATTAATGAGCTGTTCTAATGGCGGGTATTTGGGATGTGCTTTTACACGATGCATATTTCTGTTTGCTAAGGAAGGCCAACGAAACCACATAGGTTTGTTTCATTTTTGTTGGGCTGACCTATGTGTTGACTCAAAATTTCATGCCCGTCAAGAATAGTTTTGAAATACTGTAAAAACCTCTATGAGCAGAATACCACAGATGTTACAAATGCAAGCATTTGATTACTTTTGGAGGTGTATTTATTCTGTGTGCGTTTTGGTGAGCACGTGCGTTTTATATATTATCTGGAGTCCCCGTATCGTGCGCAGAATTAGATTTCTGTGACGTTGCTACCGACTGGTTCAAAGATCTATGCCTGTTTCAGCGCATTAATGTTTAATATTTTTCCCAGGCTGAACTGAAAGGCTTGCTCAAAGAGAAGATATACAGAATACCGTCCCCCTAATAAGGCAACGAGAGCTTATTCTTCTATCACCACCGTTTTAAGAAACGAAGTGGAGGGGGAAAGAAAACAAATCCATCTAAACTCGCAGACTATTATTACTTTGAGGTGATCGCGAACGAATCTGTGTTAGGACATATGTTTTCACTAGGAACGCAGCAGCAGTTATATGTGTGATCAATCTAAGATATGTATAATGCCGCATGTAAGCCGGTCGATAGGAGCACTAAATGTGATGTATTGTACCGAGATAGAGAGAAATTCATGTGCAGCCTCATATGATTGGTTAGAACCAAGAAAGGAAATCACTTGATGCTCAGACTTGGGCGATTGTCCTTGTGCACGTAAATACCTTTCACGTGTGATGTTTACGGTGGGAAGGAGGCGTGTTTTTATAAGTAGGTACTGTGACAAGAACTTTCGCTGACCCCAATGTCACTGAATTTGTTACCGAGCGCTAATCTTTGTACTCAACAAGTTTGTTATAACGTTGCTTCCCATAAAAAGAGCATGACATAATCACAAAAATAAAGTGCGGGTTTGGCCATGCCCTAATTATTCATGATTCAGACCGTTTTTCAATGAACCTATAAGGTAATACTGGCGTTGACATGTTTTATTTAAATCATTTGTTCGCTTCTAGCGCCCTTAAAAGCGATCTGTGGTTCAGCAAGTGAGATGGATTCAAAAGGACTTACAAGAAGCCACATAGACAAAATAAACTACACTGTTGCATTTTTATTCGAAAAACATATGTTCAACGGGGAAGATTCATAGTATAGTGTTCATTTCATCACATGATCTTTGGAGGGGCAATTAGCTTGATGATGAAGTTAACGATCATATGTGTTTTATTTTTTCATCGCCTTTCCCACCATGTAGCCTATATTAGCGGTTTAAAAATAATTTCCATCAGAAAAAAAGAGAGTCAAATGCAGGCGAGACCATATATTTTTTGTGACTACGTCTAATTGCGCATTCTTTGAATTAAATATGGTCAGTTTAGGCCATTAGGAAAAAATGCAATGCACACGGGAATTCTGCTTATTTTATGAAGGACAAGTAGAGAGACTTTGTTGCTAGAAACCAGGCATTTTCACAAGACTAGCTAGGCTATAAATGTGTGGCGATATAGTCAATGTGCTGTCGATTTTTAAATCAAAGTCAGTAGGCCTGAAATTACCTAAATATGACAACAAAGGCAAGTGTGCCCTTGTTTTCTTATATAATGCTTCGACTAAAGTGTTGACCATTGCATTGAGCTGAAACTTAAAACACTTTCATGTTCGGCAGTAATGAGATCAAAATCCCTGAAGATTTTTTCCTCTATTTCACGGGAAATAGCAGAATAAGAGGAACACGTTCTATTGAGATTTACATTTGTTGGACTTGGGGCTATATAAAGCAATAGTTGCTAAGGACTGAATTCGTGCCATGTGTTCCTAATTAACAAAGCAAAATTTATCCATAAAAGAACATGAATCATATGCAACAAGAAAAAGTCTATTCTAGTCTCTGTTTGAGATGCATGTGAGCATATGTTGTGTACTGCACGATATTTGAAATTAGCCTTCGTTATTTGTTTTCCACAGCGTCAATTTTAAATGCACATGCTCACATCTCATAATTGTCAGTCGGTGGTTTCAGTCGATTTCTTCACTTAGATCTAAAGTGGGTTAGGAGGTTAGCATGGCAGTTTTACCTCAGGAAAAGGACTACCAAATGACTCAGACACATACAGTTTTCCTACAGAAAATAAATAGTCACTGCGGGCTTGGAATGTAACTGCTGTTAGCTTAGTCGCGCTTGACTGAGGTACGAGTGTTTATCTGACACATTTAGGATATTGGGACATAATTTATGGTTTTTGATGTTGTCTGTGTGGAGGGGAAGAACAGAGACCTAAAAATTACAAGATATTTGTGTTATATCGATCTGGGCCTTTGGTCATCACACAATATATTGTGATATTTTGATATATTCAAAGTAAGCTCAATTTGTGTTGCTTCATTTCATTTATTAACTGTAATGTGAATGGGACTTGACATCGTTTTATTTATTTGCTTAGACTTGTTAATGTGACTACTTATACTATCTATCTATCTATCTATCTATCTATCTATCTATCTATCTATCTATCTATCTATCTATCTATCTATCTATGCATTAAGGCATCCCTCTATTCGTCAACACGCATTATAATGTTATGTTATGTTATGTTATGTTATGTTATGTTATGTTATGTTATGTTATGTTAAGTATAGTGTTAAATTCAGGTGAAATGTGATTTGGGGGGAGCTGATGTTTTTTATATATATATATATATATATATATATATATATATATATATATATATATATATATATATATTATATATTATATATATATTGTTTTAAAATATTTGACGTTTTTTAGTTTAATTACACAAATTGCCTGTTTACATTATGCCACAGGGGCCATATGCAGGCTATGACGATACATTTGTGTTAACATTCTCAATGATCACTGCATAATTCTACGTCCACAGAGCTCCCAGTAAGCTTAAGCCATGGATCAAATCCAACACAACAGGATATAAAATATCCCCAGTTGTGAACGTAACATAAGGCGACGCCTGTGCTTGCATGTGTGTGTGCGTGCGTGACTTCGTTGAACCGTAGAGTTGTGTTGTATGTGTGTTCCACTTCGAGAGTGTGTGTGTGGTCGGGCCTGGTGTGAGGTATAGGGAGGCGAGAAAGCACAGATCGCTGTGTAAGCGATCCCTTTGTGTTGATTTAGGTAGACGTTTGCTGTATATAACGTTCAAGGCTGATAATATCATTGCCTCGCCAGATAAATAAAGCTTTGGCCAAACCATCGGGTCAGCTATCGATCCCTTCTGCGTGCAGAGAGAAAGGGAATGAGACGGCACAGGGACAGAGAAAGGGGGGGGGGGGGGTCTCTTATTAGCATTCCATACCCATGACCGACCACTGACAAGTAAAAGAGATATCTAGCTCAACGCCATAGCCTACATCTCCTGCTTTGCATACTTTTCATTGCATAATAAAGTTCATTAGACTTATTAATGACAAGCAACGGGGATATGGAACTTTAACAAAAATACGACAAATAAAACTACGTTTGTATTTTCATTAGGCCTATTATTATAATAAATGTAAATGAAATTAATTTGAGTGTAGGCCTAAATAATTTCAAATGAAATCAAATTTTTAGAAGTGAGAATTTTTGTGTGGGGGGTGGGGGTTGGGGCTCAAACTGTTTTGTTTTGTTTTGTTTTGTTTTGTTTTACCACGAGGCAGCTGATCTTTCTTCTTAAAATGAGTGGCATTGTGTATATAAGTAAATTTATAGCCAATTCTTTCTAAAGATACGCATGTAAATATAACTAAGTTAAGTTTCTTAACACAGGGAGCTTTTCCACAAGGGAATAGTTGCAAGGAAATCCACAACTGAAAACGCACTCAAATCTTGTCCAACAATGACAGCTTTTTATCATTTAGTCAGAGTTTTCTCCAAACGTTTTTTTTTTTTTTCACTCCCACCCATCGTCCCGTCTTTATCTTTCTTTGTTGTTTTAAAATATGCATGTCTCTCCGGAATGCTAGTCACGGGTCCAAACTTTGCGTCCAACCTCCCACATGAAATGATCCCCCTTAAAGGGGGCTCAATATGTCTCAATCTGCACTTCAGTTCACTCAAAGCATTTGGGGACAGACTCCAGAAAAGCATAAATTAAAGGACAAGTCACCGAAGAGCGACTTTATCAACACGTCATGGCGAAGAGTGGACTCAGCGACAGCAAGATTTTGAAGCATTGCGCAGATGTCCTCCAAAAGAAAGTAAGAAAATTTGTTTTCATTTCGTCCCCCTTAAACGCGCGTGTGTGTTAGTCAGGGCTCCCGGGTGCGCGCGCCCGTGGAAGAGTGTGCGTGCACGCGCGTTGTGGTAGAATAGCTCAATAGAGATGGAGAGAGCGCGGAGGTGGAGGGAGAGAGCTCTGTGGGAAAGCAAGAGACTAGAGGATGTCTCGACGTGCGTGTATGTATGACTCCGACTGTCATTAACAACAAATCAATCAACACGTGGCATTTAAACTCGAGAGTGCCAGTTTTCCGTGTTTGTCTGTGTGCTGAAGAAATAAATCATTGCCGGAAAAGGGAGCTTTGGGGAACGGAAAGTTTGCTTTGAAAGGAAAACGTGAAAGGAGGTAACCGAGGCGAAGCTGCGCAGACTGCGAAATATAAAATACAGTTTCTGTCTTATTTTTAACTAGCGGAATGATTACGATTTTCGGCAGAAATTAAACTAAAATTTAGAGTATTGGAGATAATCCCGAATTTGTTGATTTTAAGAGTCGGTTATCAATAGTCTACTACAATCCTCGATACTCGATATAAATTAAAGCCTGCCTGTTACCGAGATAGGCTATACATATATATATATATATATATATATATATATATATATATATATATATATATATACACGATTTTAATAGCTAGACAGCGGACAGCTTTCTTCATTCAGTTTTTCCTTCAAGAACAGTAAACATGCTGACGTCAGATTATCGTGAGATCTTCAAGACAAAGCGCATGTAATTAGTGCATTTATTCAGTGATGCAAATATGTTTCCACAGACATAGGCTACACAAGCGCATTTTCTGATCCCTACCACGTGGGCATTAAAGAAATGCCGTTGCTACATACCTGATAACGTCCTGGCTTTTCAGCAATATTTACTGCTCGTTTTTATAATACACAACAGATGGTTTGCGCCTGTGCTACCGCAGCCAGCGACACTCCCAATTTTACTCAGCAGCATTTTTGTTGCAGTTGCGTTTCACAAGGGGACCAAATTGACAATGACCCACTTTTCATATGCAGACAGCTTAATATATATTCGATATAAATATTTTTAACATACACACCATAAAATATATGCAATTACTTTGATCATGAACAAGTAGTTTACAATCTATCTATCTATCTATCTATCTATCTATCTATCTATCTATCTATCTATCTATCTATCTATCTATCTATCTATCTATCTATCTATCTATATGTCTGTCTATCTCTCTGTCTGTCTGTCTGTCTATCTACATGTAGCCTATGTCTATCTAAATATTTCCTTTTTTATAAACACAACATAAAACAAATAAACAAGCATTTTAGGCACTGATTCTTTGCAGGCGGCCTGACAGGCTTGCTGAATTATGTTGTGGTTAATATAGCCCTAATTTCGTTTTTATTTGCCTAATTTCTCAGCATGACTTCTATTTTCTTTCATAATAAATGACTGAAGCGTTTTGTCGAGGGATATTTTTCATCCCCGTTATATAGACCGGGTCTTGACAGAAGCATTATCTCTCTTGCTCTAGTGTTGGTCCCTGCCACGGCTCTCTGATCCCATGCCTTTTCCCCCTTTATACTGCCTGTCTTGCCTATAGTTGTCGCAATTTGTGCGTTTGATAAATACATACGCATTCACCCACTTCCAAAGAGAAGTGAAGGCGTTTCTGTAGTAGCTCAACTGCCCTGATTTTGAATGTGAAAAAGATGAAATGACAGAGAAACCCATACCTCAAAAGTAACGTGTGCACACAGTAGAGTATTTTAAGTTTTTGTATATTTGGATATTCATGTCCATGCATATGTGTGTGTTGAGGTGGGGTGCTACACACCCGATGTTACAGTTAGGCATAAGCTGCAGAACACTCAAATATGAAGCAGAACAGAAAAAAATAGGCAGACACTGTCCATTAATTACACACACACACACACACACACACACACACACACACACACACACACACACACACACACACACACACACATATATATTACATACACACACATATAAACATACCTGTCAGACCCTCAGTCCATTAATTTATTAAATATATGTCCTTGTAGGTTAGTAATATGAAAACCATTTTTAAGGCCTGATGCAAGGAAGTGTCTTCTTCATGCATAAGAAGCCACATCCCTCATCATCCACAGGCAAAGCCACAAAGCCAGTTTTCTCGTGCGCTCAAATATGTTTGCGCGCGCTCACGTGTGTTTGTCTGTGTTTGTCTAAAGATGGGGGTCGGTCTGAGAATAAGGGAATCTAGGAAGAGAGGAGATGGAAGGTGGGTTCGGCCATTCTTTCAAAATGACCCGGCTTCACTCCTTAAAAAAAAAAAAATCCAGAAATGTATGGTATTAGTCTGAATGAGAAACGTGTGGTGTTCCTTATATTAGAGACGAAAACGTGTTTGTATTTCCCATGATCTTCTTTCCTCCTTTTATGCATAATCAGGATGCAAGAAGGTCTGATTCGTTACCAAATGCATTCCCAAATATCCTATCCTCTGTAGAGCTATCTCGGCGCAGTATTTATCCCTGAAATTCAAGCCCCCTGCCCCCCACGTCCAAATTCATTTGCATTCGTTGATGATATCAATAAAGAATAGCAGGGATCCTATTTAGTTGTGGCAGGACTGGGGGAAGGAGGCTTATTCGGTCAAAACTGGACAGAGTGGACGAAGACCCTGGGGTCAGCTGACCATTCACTGCAAGGTGGCGGGAGGCGGAGGG